>PVLD010017553.1:0-41535 GCA_004027595.1 Dinomys branickii
CATCCACAACAACAACAACAGAAGAAAAAACACCGCTTGTTGCTGCTTTACATATTGTTATCTTCGAAGTGTGTGTTCAGGCTAACACATACAGATATACACTATTAATCTAATTTCCTGTCTTCGATTATTGCTTAGCATTAAGTGATATAATACAATAGTAGAACCATGTTAGCCCTCCTGCACATATGTATATTGTCCTTCCTGTATGTATGTATAGAGGTATATACAGGAAGGACGATATTTGAGGGTCCTCGTTTTCTAGGACATCTGTGTTGCTCCTAAGCCCACAGTGATTGTTTAAGACTGTGGAAGAAAAGCGGCTACCATAGGCGAGTGTTGCCGCCTAGTGGTGGAAAAGAGAAAACAGTTAAGCTAGAACTAGGGCTTGGTTATTGTCTCCTTTTATTTCTTCAAAAGAATAAAGTTAATGCTTTGTATATTCATGGAATGGTGCTGGCCAATACTTTTAATAATTCAGATTTTATAAAATAAAAACGTATCCAATACTCACTGAATATTTACCTTACGTTTACCCAATGTGTGTATAACTGATTGTCATTCTCTCATTGAATCTCCAGGTCCACCCTTTGAAATAGGTCTATTATTATATTCATTTCATCAGTAAGCTTTAAAAGACACTTTTATTTATTTATTTATTTTGGTCTTTTTGAGACAGGGTCTCACTGTGTTAGTCAGGCTGGTCTCAAACTCCCAAAGATCCTCCTGTCTCAGCCTCCTGAGTGCTGGGATTGCAGGTGTGTGCCACCAGACCTGGCAAAAGACTCTTTTAGGAAAATATGGGGACACCAAATATTTGCAGTGGGCTTTGCCCCTTCACATTTTAAGTCAGGATTTTTTTCAGAATACCATTATGAGAACTACTTTTCAGCTTCTTCATACACGGTAATGCCAGGCACACCTGCAGGTGATTCCCCATTGTTTGGCCTTTGAGAATGCTTTCTCTTTACACCAAATCAAAGTGAAATGGTTCTTTTGTACCTGCCTGCTCATGGAGCTCAAATAATAAAACTCTCACTAAAGCTCAAACAATGAAGCACTGAGCCTATGCTAACGCTATTAATATCTCAGGGAACCTAGCACCCATCAGACTGGCTGATGTGTAATTGGGACACAGGCTGAGAATGAGGGCCAGGGTGCAAGCATTCCCTCCATTCATCCCCCTATGGCCCTGTAACATGGTCATTTTCCATCATTTATTGAATAGCTACTCTGAGCCTGAAGTGTGTCAGTGATGGTGAGGCTTTTAAAGCTTTCAATGATTTAAAAATATAGCTGGCTGGGGTGCACATGACAGACATTCACCACCTCTGGACTAGATCCTCTGATCAATGGTTTCTGTCCTGTGCTTGAATGATTGGTCCATCCAATTGGCTCAAGTGAACCCTTGCAGGGTTCCAAAGAAACATAAAGCCTGACTTGGGAGGGGGAGGTAGTTTGAGGGATGCTCTCAGGAGACAGCAATCAAATGAAAATGGAAAGATGTAGAAACTGACTATGTCAATGAGATTTGTAAGAGGGGAGTGGTGGTCCAAGGTGGGAAGATGGATAGTGACCACCCGGGCACAGGGAGGCAATATCAGCCTGGGTCGCATCAGAAATAGACAATGCAGCAGATGAGGATAACTTGGGAAAGATCTAACAAGGTGAACCCATTCTCCAGGGGAAGGTGGATGAGGGAGGCTATAGGGAAGAGAGTTTTATCCCAGGAGCTACCACCTTAAGTCTGACAACAAAAGGAAAGGCGAAATTTCCAGAACCTGGGAGAGGGCGAATGAAAGAACAAGTCACTTCAAGAAGAGCCTTTGGCCATGGAACAGCCAAATTCATGGTCCAAAGGAAATGGAAATATGACCATTCTGCCTTCCCTGTCCCTCCTTCCCAGCACTTCCAGGGGCTTTCTCTTAGCTGAATCCAACAGGAATCCCAAGGCCAGAAGAGGCTGTGGACTCTGTGAAGTCTTCGTGCTGTGCAGTGAGCTGGGTGGAGGGTAGAGATTGGCTCTGGACAGAAAGGGGAAGAGAACTTGCAGAGGGACTTTAAATTAGATGGGACAGCTGAAGGACCAGGACAATATAACCTCTTTCCCACAGTGATGAGTGAGACCAGGGTGGAGTTCATTTTCTGTTGCTATACATGTATACCACAGACTGGGTGATTTATAAAGAATGGGGTTTACATAGTTCATAGTTTTAGATGCAGGGAGTCCAGGAGCATGACCAATATCTGGTCGGCATCTGACGAGAGCCTTCTTGCACGTACGTCTTCCCTGTAGGACCCAGCGAGGACAGAGGGTCCACATGGGCAAGGGGTGCATATAAGAGACAGAGCTAAAGTGATCCTTGCAATAGTTCCACTTTGAGAGAATCCATTCACCCACGAATGGATTCGTTCACTCAGGAGGGCGGAGACTTCACAACCTGATCACCTTCTAAAGGCCCCACCTTCTCCTGCATCTTCTTACCCTACAATGGTGGTTAACTTTCAACATGAGTTTTGGTGAGGACATTCAGACCACGTCAGGGTACAAATTTCTTTTAAAATGTATATAAAATCTGGCTACACATCTTTAAACCTCTCACCATCTGAAAGGGAATTACAGTGTTGAGACTGAGAGTAGAAGAGGAGACATTTTGAAACATGTGGATTTGGTGTGAACAGGGGGAGAAGGAACATCAATCCCACCACTGGATTTGGGAAGAGCCACTCCCAAAGTGGTCTACATGTCCCCTTTCAGTGTTGGGGACATGGTGGTCTTGTGCTTCACTCGTGGCTGAAGCATCTACAGGGCACAAAACATAGCTGGCCATATCGACGGTGGGCTCTGGAACGGGCTGCTGCAGTGAGCAGACTTCACCCCAAGAAAATTGTTGGGGTAGGAGACACAGGAATATGTACAGTAAGATACACTTTGGCCATGTGTAAGGGACAGGCAGTGTGCATTTTTCTTCTAAGATCTTGTCTAGGAAAGATGACCTAAAATGAAAATAAAGTGGATCTTCACTGAGAGATGTCAAAGGCAGAGCCAGCTCCTCAAGGGCTGGAGAAATGAGAAACAGAGGTTCCTTCCTAGTGTCTAGAGACACAGGGGAGAGAGGGGTGGGAGCTGTAATGGACACAGTGGTCATGCGTGAGACAGAGACAGAGTGTCCATGTAAACACCTGTGAGCAGCAGAGCTCTGATACTTACGCACTCCAGAAGGTAATAGTGAAGTCAGAGTTTTTCTAACCCTCCTACTCCTTCTCTCCCTTGTGCTCCCTCCCAAAGGGAGTCAGCAAGTACAGTTGCAAGATGAATAAGGAGTGGAAGGGATGGATAAGAACAGGAACAAGTGGGTAGGAGACTGCATTGCCTCACACCAGGTGATGGCAGAGAAGCTTAACTCTACATCAGATGGTGGTTTCCTGGAACAGGAGGTTAGCATTTACTACTACGCTGGGACTAGGTTCCAGGAACTGAATTAGGAATTGAAATACCAGGGAGCTTTATTAACTAAAAGTATCCAGAAAAATACTGAGCTTTTACATAGCACCAGGGCAAGAACTAGCCCTGCAGTCTCATTCAACAACTGCACTTTCCAAGTCCTGCCTGTTATTTGTATATAGTTACCCCCACCCTCATTCGTGGAGGCTACATTTCAAGACTGTTGGTAGATGCCTGAAATTTCGAACAGTACCGCACTGTGTACATACTGTGCTTTTCTGTTTACATACCTATCTATGATAAAGTTTACTTCATAAGTTAGGTACAATGAGAGAGTAACAAGTAATAATAAAACAGAACAATTATGACAATATATTGCAATAAAGTTATATGAATGTTGTTTCTCCTCCCAAAACAGCATAATGTCATGTACTATAAATCTGGACCATGATAGCGGCAGCCATAGAACATAAAACCACAGACAAAGGAGGACAACTGTGCATGGTGTAGACTGTTTCCAGTGAAATAAGGAAGAGGACCTTGTCCCCTCCCTACTCCACACTCATCCTACCAGGCATTTGCTTCTTTGCATCATCTCCCCTCTTTAAAAACCTCATTGATTCTAACTGTATGAAACTTTCAGAATTTAGATACAGAAAGCACCAAGGCAGACAGAAGACAGCGTGATCTTTCCGGTGTTCCTGTCCCGTCGGGACATCCCAGAGACTAGGCTGTTTGGGTTTTATGAACCACAGTGAGTGAGTAGACAGGAAATCACTTGACGTAAAAATGTGCTATTATCAGCAAGAATATCACCAGTTATTATGAACAGCACCAAGTTTTGTGGTGTATTTTTAAGGATTCTGTGCAAAGGGAGATAAATGTTTTCTTCCTTGAAATAACAAGAACCCTGTTACAATTTTGTAGTGATTAGTGTGGGGGTTTTTTTCCAGACAAATTTAAAATACTTTCTGGTTGGTATTTAAATGAGGTTAATTTGCAAGTCTGAACTTCTGATATGCATCCATTGCTTGATTATAGTTTGTGAGATTTGCAAACTTTCTCCCATTTTGTATTCATGTGTGTGTCAGGGACCAAGATAGTCCATGAATTTGTTTTGGTTGCTAGAGAAGCAAGTAAACACGTTAACATTTAATCTTCCAGTAATGGGATTGGAAACAAAAATCTCAGCAACTTACAATGCTGTTCAGAGATATTTTTCCGCTGCCTGTTGCGAGAAGTTAGGGCATGTAAAATAAATGATGTATAGAGCTGCAGGAATGCGACTTTTGCAGACTACCTTATGTCTAAGGAACATTAAACATAGGGTTCTCGTTTAGCAAATAAATAACCATTCATTTCGATGGCTGCATAGTCTGGACTTCTGTGCATATTTCTGCAAAGATAAGGAGAGGCCATTAGGGATTTAATACAAAATAAATCGCCAAGGGGTCTTCTTGTAGTCCTAGTCTTTCTGCCACATGGTGTGTTACTAATGTGCATAAATGGGCTTAAATGAATTTGTTATCTGTATTACATTTGCAGTATGTATATATTTATATATTATTTTTTAATTGTGTTTAAAAATAAAACATTAAATACATCATTTTGGAGAGTTGAGAACGTAGAATACGTAAATCAATCAGCTTCAATTAGTATTAAAAAAATGTCAGTATATTAGATTTGCCTGTGGGTATAATTTCCCCACAGAGTTTAATACATTTTGGTTTTATCGTCTGTGAGGTAGCCATATGGTTAATTTGTCACCTTGTAAGGAAAGGCTGCTACAATCCAGGCTCGATTAATGATATAACACTTATGTGCATTCAAGAAAGCCATGTCCTGGTTGTTTTATTGATGCCCTAAGTCACAGTTCTGAATACTGTCCCTGCCCAGCACTAATGGCTTCGGTTAACCAAGCAACTTTCCTGTTTCACTTTCTTCTTGAGTTACTCTTGCCACATTGTAGTCACAGAAAGACAATGACAGAAAATGTTCAGAATCACATTAAACTGTTTGATAATATGTGTTGCGGTACCCACAAGGTAATTGCCCTAAAAATTTATCTTTAGACCTTTTTACTCTGACTAATGAAAATTAATAAATTATAACGTGATAAGATTTGAAAGATGACATGTTTTTGTTTGGAGGCAATTCTGGAATTATTCCAAATGTTTTTGGTAGGATATTTTAAACTATGCATGCATTTTAAACTAGCCATAGATTTCAAAAGAAAAACTTTGGTGTCTGCCCAATAGAAATAGATCTTATTAAAGAAATTGTCGTTTTAAGAAATTAGAAAGGCATTATTTTGTTCTAAAAAAAAAGAAATTAGAGATGCTGATTATTTTTCTATAATCTTTACTAGTATTTTTAGCATTTTTCATTAGGGTTTTTATTAGTGATCTTCTAAGAGATGTTGAATTCTTGTCTCTCTGCTACATTTTCTACATGTAGTTACTATGTCAAGCAAGTGGGATAAATAGATTTTTCCTAATATTCTCTCTTGCTAATCAATTTTATTCCAGGAGATTACTTTCAGAGTAAAAACTTTCTGAATTATATACAGTCAGGATTTCTTTTCAAGTAGCCTTAATGCAATACTGTCATGTGTGGAAACATCATTTGATTAGCATATTTATTAGATAAATATTAGGCTTTGCTTAATCTCACTCCTATTTATTTCTGAACACAAGTGAAATCACTGTTTTATAATCATTTGTAATCCGAAGGGCAGTTGGTGTGTGTGTGTGTAACCTTTGTGTTTGACTGGTAAAGAAAATATTCGTTACTTTGACTTCCCTCAGTTTGATCAATTTATCATTCGGGGGTTGTTATTCTTGCTTTTATCATTGCTTTACTGGAGATGTTTATGGGGCATGGGCTTTGTCAGCAGGAGGTGTTTCTTGGAAAATGTTAAGTGTAAAATAGATCTTGTAATGTATTCCTGTGTTATTCAGTGCTTGTTTCCACTCCTTGCCAGTATGTGCACACAATCCGATACTTAGAACTCTGAGAGAGATGAAAATGTCCCTGGCTTCTCTCTAAGTCCAGGTGAACAGAGGAGCAGGATTCACTGCAGAGGAAAATTCTATGTCTACAGGACTGGGGCACCGTGCCTTCCAGTTTGAAAGCACTAACTGATGCAAAAGTCAGGTCAATTCCCTTAGCAATTAGCAACCCATTGCCAGAACCCACAACAGCACTTAAGAGGTGACGGCTGATAGTAAAAAAGAAGTCTTGGAAAACAAATTTGAATATTTAAAGTTTTAAAATTAATTTTATTTTATTGCCCATAAACAACATAAAATAGTATTGACATTATTATTTATCATGCACAGATGATGATTAAAAATTACCTCGTTTGCATTTTGCTTTTCTTTTCCAAATAAATGATCAGTTGTGCCTCAGACAGAAAGAGGGCCGGGATCCTAATACCTGCTGCTCCTATTTCTTGCTCATGGCTGCTGAACATTTCAGACCAGCACTTGTCAAATAGGGGGCATTTCAAGACCCCAGGCACTGGGGCAGTGTTCTCACAAACTCTTTTGTGGTTGTTTGACCCTCTGATACATTTCTTTGTGTATGTCATATCTGAGTATCAGTAAGTTATAAACCAGACTGGAGCCAGGGATATAGTTCAGCAGTGCAGCACCTGCCTGGCAAATGCAAGGTCCTGAGTTTGATTTCCACCAAAAAAAAGTTTTACATCAGGCTAAATAAGTCAGTATTGATTTTTACCTAATTGCCACTGAATGAAAAGGGCATTTGCTACTTTTATAGCCTCTATAAAGATATCTAGAGGGTCAAACAATTCTTTTGTTTGGCTTCTAATTGAAGTAGTACTTTTACTGCCCTGACCATCTGGCTTAATTATTAATATTCTCATGTGTCAATGTTCTTTAGTTTTCTGATAAATATGTGCTCTTTTAAACCTGCTCTGTTTAAATTAGAAGAAATTTTATTCCTCCTCGCACACTCCGAGCCTTCCCCTTTCAGTGCTCCACTCAGGCTCTGTAGTACCCTCAATTTGCTCACCTGTGACAAATGTGACTTTCCACACTGGCCAAAATTTGGCAACTCACTCATCTCTCATGTTTCAGTCACTGGAAACTACTCATTGTAAACTTTCACTCTCATTGTCTTATGTACGAAGTCTCCTTCCATGGTGACGTGGGCTGGATTATGTCTATCTCACCAACGAATTCTTTTCCAGAGCTGTTGCAGCCAAGACAGTAACGTGCTCCCTTACCCTCAGAGCCTCTACTGGTCTTGGCCCTTGGAGTTTTACCATTTCCAATACATGACAAGAGCTAGGGAAAATCAACTTCAGGAAAGTGAAGTTTTGTACCTTCCCAGAGCATTTCTTACAGAACCTCTTTCCTCCCAGATCTGTGCATAAGGACACTCCAGCATCAGAAGAGAGAATGGGTGATACCTGAGCATTCTGTATCTGTCTGTGTTAGAGCTAACCTGGTGTAAGTCTCTGAGAATACTTGGATGCATAATCTTTGAGTTCTTCAAAATTGGCCCGAAGGTGTGCACTGTTCACCCATGTTTACAGCAGCATCACTCACAATAGCCAACATGAGAACGACTGAAGTGCCTGTCAACCAGGGAGTGGACAAACACAGTGTGACACAGTGGTGCAATAGAATGTGACGTAGTGATGCAACAGAATGATACAGTGATGCAATAGACTGGATCCAGCCTTTAAAAGGAAGGAAAGTCTGACTCGTGCTGCTACACTGATGAACTTTGTAGGTATTGTGCTAAGTGAAATAAGCCAGTGACAAAATATAAAACCTGCAAAGGTCTACTTTAACATAGTATCCACAGTGGCCCAATTCATGGAGACAAACACGAATGGTGGTTGCCAAGGGCTGGATGAAGGAGGAAATGAGAGCTCTTTTGCTGTGTAGGGATTGTATTTCATTTTCAAGACCAAAGGGGTCTACAGATTGGTTTCACAACAATGTGAATATACTTAACACTGCTGAACTATATACATAAAGTGGTTAAAATGGTATGTCTTAGTTACTTTTCTCTAATTGCTAAGACAAAATACCCAGCATCCAAAATTAAGGAAGGAAAGGTTTATTTAGCTCACAGTTTCTGGAGGTTTCAGTCTATAATCAGCTGGTTCAAAGGCAGAATGGTGTGGTCAGTGTAACAGTTTAAGGCAGAAGACAGCCAGAGTAAGAAGACCTCAAAAGGGGGAGAGTAAACTTCTTTTCTTCTCTTGTATTGTATGCAGGCTACCTGCCTTAGCACAAGTGTAGCACTCACACCATCTCCTTGCCCTCCTCTTAGGATGTTTACAAAATGAGGACCCTGGCCCTCTGCTGAGTCATTTTTAATTAAACTTATAAACTTTAAACTTTAGTTAAACTTCTAAACTTTTTAAGTTGACACAATGAATCAACCATTAAAACATCCTGGAGCTCAACAGCTGCCCTAGGGCGGGTCCTGTGCACCCGAGAATGTAGAACTGCTGAGTCACTTAGTTAAGCTTCTAAAGTTTTTAAGCTGACACACTGCATCAGCCATTACATGGTACATTTTATACTTTGTATTTTTAACAATTAAAAGTAAGAAAATTGAAAAATGCAACAATTCTTCTAAAGCTTACAAAATTCAGTTCTGTAGTGCTTTAATCATAGGACAGGAGAACAGAAAGTCACTCTGAGGGTTCTTCTTACCCAGCATACTTATCACAGGGGTGAAATCTATGCAAACAAACAAGAAAGCAGAACTCACAGCAAAAAGCGAGCTGTAACAGAAAAAGCAGGTATATACAGTGTCTCCCGTTAGGAAGGAGAGAGCTGGTTGCCAGGCAGTACCTGTTTCTTGTCTCTTTCAGACACTGCCTGCGTGTGTGTGTGACCATATCAGCACTTTTACTTAAAATACCAGGTTGACAAGACCCTTCTTCTTCTGTCTCCCCTTTGAGATTTAAATGGTGGAAAGATTTGAATAATAAAAATACTTTCTGATCAGGTGGTTCCTACTGCTATTTTAAAAATAAAAATAATAGATATATAAAGATTAGAAAATGTTAGTAGTATACAAGTGTCAAAGTATTGAGTAATTCCTTCCAGTCCTAGTTCCTTCAGTTTCCCTCCCAGAGGTTGAATTGCTTTCTCACTGCTCACGCTTGTACACGGCCGGGACCTGGCACAGACTTCCTCTTCCCCGCTGGGCTGCTTCCCAGCTCCTTGTGCTTTGCCTTGTGGCTTCTGTTTCTGTCATCTTCTCTTTGAGGCGGAGTTAGGAGCCCTGTCTCTTCGCTCTTCTTGTTCCTCTTACACTCTTTCACTTCTCTTATCAGAGCACTCACTGCCTTATGGAAAAAGTCGTGCTTTGCTTTATAGCCTCCCTCCTTGGTACTGTGAGCTCCCTTGAGTACGGAACTGTCATCTGCTTGGTCTAAGAATTCTGGATTTCTGGCCCTTGGCATAATGACTGGCGCTGAGTTGATGTCCTGTGAACCAGCCTGGCACTGAATCGATGCCCTGTGAACCAGCCGAGTGAAGGAGCTGCTGGTGGGTCTGCGCTCAGCCCACATTGGCTCCATGTTCTGCTCTGTGTGTCTTCTGATGTTCCCTGGGTTTCTCCTGTTAATCCTGTCCCAATTCTCCTCCCTAGGCCTTTTCTTTCTGTTTCCTGCTTTGGCTATGTGTGGGAGTAATGTCACAGTGAGGCAGTATTTTGATAGTCTTCTCATGCAGTGATACTTCTTACTCTGGGGCTCTGAACCAGTAAATTGCATGACCCCTTTTTGGTTCCTTGTCTGTCTACTTAAAAAAACTTCTTTTGCAAATGGCAGAATTTGAAACTTGGGTTGCTTTTAGCAAAGCCATTTGCTTTCTTGAAACAGTGCACTTGGCAGACTTTTATTAATGGTCTCATACCTTTTGTAAAGATAAGGATTTTGGTGCCAGGCATGGTGGCTCACAGCTGTAATCCAACCACTGAGTTGAGAGGATTCCAAGTTCAAGCTCAGCTTGGGCAATGGAGTGACTTAACGAGACCCTATCTTAAAATAAAAAACAAGAAAGGTCTGTGGATATAGTTCAATGTGAAGGCCTGGGATTCAACCTCTAATGCTGCAGAAAAGGAAAAGAAGGATTTTGCTTATCTACATTGTACACAAACTTAATTTAGAGTTTGGGTTAAACTTCAGACATTGGCAAAGTGAGTGATTAGAACAGGCATTAAATTCCCTTCCATGTATAAGATTTTGCTATCATTTATTTGTGATAGTGTCCCAATAGCTGTCTGTTTGAGTCTTATTATCTGAGAAATTTCTTAGATCTGAATAGCCAGCATCTAGGCAGAAGTAAATAATTCAATAGCAGATGGTTTCTGGCATCTTGGCTACAGTGTCTTACGTGACTTCTTGTGTATCTGAGACTACATTAATGGGATGTGCCATTGACCAGACATGGAATAAAGTGAGTGACTCAGCGCGGGATTGTATTTCACCATTTGGTACTGAAGGAAATACTTGTATTTGCCGCTCCTTCCTTCGTCTGCCCCCTGCTCTTTTGCTCTCAGCCTTGTTCACAAAAAACCTTCAGAGGGGAGATAATGCAATCACTTGACCTCCAAGAGAGCTTGTGCCCCCTCAGAGACCACGGAGAGCTCGGAGCCAGGCAGAATCATATATTACAAGTTAGATGTAGACTCTGGACTGAGGCTGACCTTAAAGAAGGTTTCGAGATGCAGTGGTGTCTGCTCAAATGCAATTTACAGAATGACTCTAGAGGCATCCGAAACAAGGAGAGTGTCTTCAAAGGCAGGGATCTGTGTCCTGTTTGATTCTTCTCAACATTTGCCTGGGTCTTGCCAGTGTGGTGACCACACAGACTTAGTGCTTTGACAGCATACGATGACTTTGAGGGCTAGTGTTACTGATGGTGACAGTGTCTAGAAGAAGGTGGACCTGATCTTTGGGCACCTGTGTGTTGGTATCCAAGTACTAGAAGCATAACGGTTGATGCTCATGTGTTCTGGAGAGTGGTGAAGCTACCCTTGGCTCCTGACAGGTGGAGCCCCCGTTCCCACAGAAGCCCCGCCTCTTCCTCCAGCCCATGTTAGAGGAGCAGGAGGGCCAAGCCTTCACCTATTTTCATCCTGGTGGCAAAAGAGCATTAGGGGAGATGTGTTTTCTTCTAGTAGGCCTAGATCGATAGACTGGTGGTGCGAGGACTAACTGGTAATACGTGTCAGTGCTGTGTGCTTTCTAAACACTTTCATTAAAACTTTTGTGGGTTGTCACACTTAACTCTGGTGACTACTCTGTGTGGTAGTTACTCTTTGTCTTTCTATTTTTATAAAACAGGGGCTGAGGCTCAGAGCAGCAAGGTAACCTGCTTGAGGTCACACAGCTACTAAGTGTTGGCAGAATAAATGTTGTTTCCAGGTGTTCTGCTTTAGGGGGCTGAGCTCTGTACTCCCACCATGCTGTTTCCAAATGCCTCCTTAATAATAAGGTCTAGGGCCTTATTCCAAATTCCTGGTTCTGTCATTTGCCAGATGCATAATTTGTTCATTTTCTCTGGATCCCAATATCCCATCTGTGACAGAGAAATTTAAAATCTATTTCACAGACTTGCTTTGACTTTATATAACTCTTTTTTTTTTTTGTGGTACTGGGGATCGAACTCAGGACCCTGCGCTTGCTAGGCAAGCGCTTATTCCACTAAGCTATATCCCCAGCCCCACAGATTTGCTTTGAGTATACAGTGGATGTAAAATTCTTAGCCATTCCTGATACATACTAAGTACTCAATCAATAGTATCTAGTTTTATTAAATAGATATTGTTAAAGCAGCAATATTAAAATAACAATAATGATAACTTGTTTGGCTCGAGACAGTATGCATCCTTAAAAAACCAAAGGAGCCTGGATACGTCAGGGTAGAGTGCTTGCCTAGAACATGGCAGGACTAGGCGTGGTTGACTCAGTCCCCAGCATGGTATAAGGAAATCCCAGGTGTGGTGGTGCACAGTAATCCCAGTACTGTAGGAGGCTGAGACAGGAGGATAACAGGTTTGAGCCTGGCCTTGGCAACTTAACAATTTAACAAGACCCTGTTTCAAAATAAAATAAAAGTTATAAAAAGGCTAGGAATATAGTTCAATGCAAAGGCCCAGGCTTCAATCCCAAGTACCACATACACACACACACACACACACACACACACACACACACACACACAAAAAGCCAAAGGTTATCTGTGGTAGCCTAAGCCCTTGCTGGATAAGTGCAAATCAGAGTGGCAGGAATATCACATTTTCTGGAATTCTATAGATCATGTCATACAGAACAAAGTATTCTGAGTGAGAATCAAAAGCCTGGAATTCTAGACCCGAGGTTCCAGTGGCCAGCTGGGTATCCCTAACCAATCAGGAAAACTTAGAGTCTTCGTTTTTCTTTTTCTTCCAAGAACAATAAGGGCCTGGGTGTGGTAATAGGGCCTAGTGATGGAGAAGTGCTCTATAGCTCTTGTGTAAAACACTCTGTGATTCTAACCCTGGGCCACTTCACACTGGCGATGCGGCAGCTGAGGAAATGGGGTTTGGCACACCTTACAGTGACCTGTCACAGTTGTCTGAATGGAACCTGGCTGCAGGTCAGGGACACAGCATCCTGACCCAGTGCCGGGACGCTATAAGACAGCGCATGCCACACAAGCGGTTCCGGCAGGATGTTGCCTATGTAGGTGATGGGCCTTGGCTTAGCTTGCGTGGGTTTTATTCTTGTTAGTCATCAGAGACCCTCTCAGGGTAAAGTTTGTCAACCCTTACCTTCCCTGACAGGGCCCATTATGACCTTCGTCCGTGGACCTCCTCTGAAATAAATACGTCATATTTATTGCTTGCTGTGAGCGTCACCAGTCACATTATTTACCCTACCATTTATGTACTTAGCTCCTGTTATTTCATGGTGCCTTTTTATTCTGCCTTGAAACCCTTTCAAACCTACGGAGCAATTTCAGAAAGCCCCCTCTGCATGCCCCCTTACTACGTATCATGAAAGTATAAGGTGTACCAAACCCCACATGACTAATATGCTTGGATTTGGATTTCAACAATTCCTTATACCAACAGTTTAATTCTGGACAAATTAGACCTAAGCCTCAGTTTTGCTGTCTGTGAAATGAGATGGGAACTTCTACCTTTCAGGGAAGTTAGAGAAGATGTAATTAAGATGAAATGCCAGGCTAGCACATAGCTTCTAACATTTACTAGTTAGTTAGTGTCTAGAACCGGTGAGCTGTACTTTAACGTAAAGACACCGAAATGAAAACAAGGCTCAGAAAATTTTTGCCATCTATTGTCAAATAATAGTAGCTTTTCTATAGGAAGGATCTCTACAAATTTATAAGGAAATAGTTAAATCACTCCCTTAAAATAAAAAGACCTAAACAAATAACTAATAAATCTATAAAAAGATACTTAGTTTAACAAGTATTGAGTAAGATGTATGTTAAACCTACAATATGTTGTTTTTCCTGAGAGTACTATTCATTGTTTGAAAAAGGCTGATGACGGGTGCAGTAGGTTCATTTCTCTGTGCCCGAAGCAAGCTCCTCTTTGCGGACGTGTGGAGACCCACTCTGCAGCCCCACCCCCTCCTCCCTGTCCTTTGTGACGCTCTCATCCTGACCTGCTTCAGCAACCTGATGCTCACTGCTTCTGCCCTCGGTCCACTCGGGGCACAGGACGCACAAGTGTTGCCTACTTCCTCAAGTGTCTTAGAGAAAATGGGTACAGGCCAGCACTGCTCCTGAGTGCTCAGCCTCAGGGAGGTGTTTCCTGCGTCCCCTTCCCTCCTGCCTTCTCCTCAGCAGCCTCCTTCATCGGTCCCTGCCAGCCTCTTCCTCGGCGTGTTGCCCGCATCTAAGCTTTCTTCCTTCCCGTCCCGATTCATTGCCCCTGGCTTGGGGAAGTGCTTTCAACTCTAGCCTGGAGGCGAAGGGGGCCTGGTTCTTTGTTCTTCTAAATCTGTCCTGGATCCAGCGAGTCCTTTCTCTGCATCTAGCTGGATCATCTTAGCCATGAACAAAAGATGGCCCATGAGCTGGCTTCGATGACATAAAACCCAGAAAGTTCAGCAGCACACTGGGGATTCCAAGCACACTGGTCACTGTACCAACCTTCACTTGTAGCCTGTGTCTCTTGTTTCTTGCATGAGCACTGGATGGTAGAAAGAGTGTGAGGCAGGCCTTGCCCTCGCTGGGCAAGCGGAAACGCAGGAGACTAACACGTAGGACCCACCAGGACGGTCGGCTGTCCTTTTTCTGGTCATATGGGGCGATTCGGCTAACTTTGGAGTAACAGGTTTTAAAGCCCATACTACAAAAGGGAGAGACAACGGCTTCAGTGACAATTTGACTGCAAAGCTCAGGTTTTTAATTTTCATTACCATAACACACATCTGCTGCACGGGATGACTGCATTCGTCACGGCGAGTGACGAATCTGAAAGGTCCGTAACATATCTGAATGATTTTCCTTTCCCTTCTTCTCTCTGTCTCCCTCCGTCTCTATATCCCCTTCATTTGCAAAGGATTGACTAATATAACAGTCTGTTAACCAAAGGAGAGAGGGCAGCAAGGGTGGCAGAGAGAGGGAAACATTTAATGAGTTCCGGCCAGCACAGTGAAAACGGCATTCACATGCAATTTTGTTGCATCTCCCAAGAGTTCTGGACTGTAGATCAGTTCCTCCTTCCCATTTCACAGAGGGAGAAATGGAGGCTGCAGAAGTTCTGTGATCTCTCACACTGGTGCCACCTGTTAGAGTGAGGGATTCAAAGAAAGCTGGTGGGAAGCAGAAAACTGGTACAGACAGAAACACGCCCGCACAGGGTAACCCTGAGGCCTGGTGGGCAAGGTTCTTCGAGCCCGCTCCACGGCAGCAGGCGGCAGATGCCTTTGGCTGGGAAAGAGCAGCACATTTCCCATTTTTCTTCTGAGTTGTTCATTTAGAAATGCAGCCAAAACAAAATTAAACAAAGCAAAGTAGGGCATTTTGTGTCAGAAATAAGAATCTCTAGACTTAAGACAGATGAATCCTTAAATGTTTGTTTTAACAGATTTTGACAATGTCTTCAAGACCCCTGCTGCATGCTACACTTCACAGTAATAATAGAGGAAAAGAATCATTTTTAAGTCTTTTTGCAGCCTTACAGAGGTCTAATCAGCTGCCAGGCATGGTGGCGCACGCCTGTAATCCCAGCACTTGGGAGGCTGAGGCAGGAGGATTGTTGTGAGTTTGAAGCCAGCCTGGGCTACAAAGTGAGCTGAAGGCCAGCCCTGAACTGCGTAGTCAGACCCTGTCTCAAAAAGACAAAAAAAATATTTACAGTGAGGTATAATTGGCAAATAAAATCTATATATTTGTTATATATACGGTGTGATGATTTGATATATATGTATAGTGAATTATTACTGTAATCAAGTTAATTAACCCATTTTTCGCCTCACATAACAACCTTTTTTATATGTGTGTGTGTGTGTGCATTGTGAGACCTCCTGGGATCAACTACCCTAGCAAAATGAATACAGTATTTTATTGTATTTTTGAGACAGGGTATCACTACATAGTTCAGGCTAGCCTTGAACCTCCAGCAATCCTCTTGCTTGAGCCTCCCTACTTCTGGGATCCCAGGCATCCATCCCCGTGGTGCCCGTGAGCTCTACAGAACATGTTCACCTTGTAGATAAATGTTTATGCCCTTTGACCAACTTCTCCCCATTTCTCCCACCTCCTGCCCTCTGGCAACCACTATCATAATTTCTGATCTTGCAAATTTGATTATTTTTAGCTTTAGAATACAAGTGAGTCATGCAGTATTTGCCTAAAAGAATCATTTTAAAACTTGAGCTCCAGTAATAAAATGTGAGGCTCTTGACTTCAACAAGTTTGGTCACTGACTATCTTCTGCTGTATTTGGAAGCTTGGATTTCTCACCATGTTATTTCTTGAATACATATTCAGTGTTATGACACTCCAAATAGACTGAACAGAATTAATTCAAGAATACAAAATCACTTCTTGTGTGTCTCAATCTGATATCTGCCATATGGGAAGCTCAGCATCAGTCTCACAGCAGGCTTAATTTATGGCAAACACACATCCACATCCAGTGAACAGGGGGAAATGCAGCCTTTCTCTGATCTATTTTAATAAGACCTACCATAGAGTTTTTCTTTGCTTTTACTGCACTTACTCTAATTTAATTAAATGCACCTTCCTTGGCATCAGGGAGAAAAGTGGTTTATTGCCGGTTAGTATAAGATTATCAACAACATCAAACTGTACCTGGAGAGAGAGAACCAGGAAGTTTTATCACGGCCCGTTTCTTTGATTTGAGAACATAGATGTCAGGGCTGACTGATGTGTTATTGGCATAAAGATTCTCCACTGCCAGTGAGAGTAACTGTAGATAGAGACTGCAGTGCTTTATAGCTGACCTAATTACTCAGTCTACTGGTGGATTCATTATAGTTAATAAGCCAGGTTCTGTGTTTGGCATGGGAGTTGCTGAGGCATAAATACATAACTTTTTTCTGCAGTTGCTCTCGGAAGATGGGAACATCTTCAGTAAGCCACCTTACGGTAAAACTGGATGCTCGCCTAGACTGTGGGCAGAGTCATCCTGCAGGGGTCTTCATGGATGAGAAGATGGTGCAGGCTCCTGGGATAAAGACTCCTTATCAGGTCCTCTTGCCTGCATTTCATTGGCCCATCCATGTTGCAACTTCCTGGTGCTCCATTAACTAAGAAGTGGCCCCCAGGCCTACTGCCTCTGTGTTCTGGTCCCTGCTCATGATAAAGATGGGGTTGTATGGGTCCTGCTACCCCATCCTGAGAAACAGAGCCTTAAGTTCCTTCCAGAAAGACCTTGCCTAGCTCCTCTGTACCTGGTATGCATTAGTTACCACAGAGATGCTTATTGGAGCTTTGTAAGTAATTACCTTTGGCTGTCAGTCATCCAGAATGTCCAGAATGTGAGCAGAGAGGGAAGAGGAGAGGCCCAGGCAGCAGAATATTACTTAATAATGAAGCAGAAATCTTCTCCTGACCATGACTATGGTCTCACAGACGTGAGCACTGTGGGAAAGTCTCATAGGGATGTTCGGTGACACCCAGCTGGAGAGTTCTGTGCCTTGCTCCCAGCAGCCTCCAGTGAAGGGCCTTCTAGGGGCCTTATAGCTCCCAGCAGCCTCCAGTGAAGGGCCTTCTAGGGGCCTTATAGCTCCCAGCAGCCTCCAGTGAAGGGCCTTCTAGGGACGTTATAGTTCCCAGTAGTGTTTCCTGTTTTGAACGTTGGTGCTGTGCACCAGGTTCCACTTGCAAAGGGAAACTTCCTCACAGGAAAGTTCTGTGTTTAGAAGGAGAACATGATTCCCTGATACTGTGGGAGGGCCAGCTGGTGGGAAGCTTGACCTCTGGCGGCTAAACCCTGACTCCACTAGTTACTGGCACTGTGAACTTTATCCAGTGAAGACCACTTGGGTCCCCCTTCTTCTGTGAAACAGGGATAATCATTATAACTCTGGTTACATCAAACGGCCATGAGGTCTGACAGGGTAATAGGTATGAGGGCTTTTGTAAGAGATGAAGCAGCAAGGGCGAAGGGATTACTTGGGAGGTGAAATTCCTGATTTTTTTTATTAGCTTAAGGTGGAAATGTACTTGAAAGAGGATTGTGATGAAGCTGCGAGACAAAGCAACTTTTGGCAAGAATGTAAAAACGTCTTCCATCTGTAAACATGAGCGTGGAGGCTGACGAAAACTATGGAGAAGCCTGGGGCTCCCACCAGGCCCCCTTGGGGTCTCCTGGGAGAGGGTGGTCCTCAGGAGTTTGCACATGCTCTTCCTAGCAAGGCAGTCAGGATAGCTGTGTTAACTCTTGAAGCTTATATCCTTCCCTGAAATTCAAAACAGTAAGACAGGCTGGGGATATAGCTCAGTGGCACAGCGCCTGCCTGGCAAGCACAAGGTTGTGAGTTTGATTCCTGGTACAAAAAAAAAAAAAAACAGTGAGGCAAAGGTACAGTTTTGGGAAGCAGTTCATTTACCTAGGTGGACCAGGCCTGTCTGAGTGTAAATTATGCCCTGGGAACGTGAACAGGTCCTCTGTACTTGCCGACCTGAATTTTGACCTCTTCTTATCGTGAGATCTGTCATCCTTGCGGTCTCCGGTGGTCCATTGTGGCCTCCCCTGGACTTTGTTTAACTCCCACACAGCATGTCATCAGCATTGCCATCAGCATTGTCCATGTTCAGATGAGGACTGAGTTTTCCCAAGGACTCATGTACAGTGAGCAGAGAAGACTTTCAACCCGGAAGGCACGGTTGTAAAAGTAAGCCTGCACCTCAAGAGGTTTTGCAAAGAGGAAGTGCTTGGTTTGTGAGCTGAAAGTCCAGTTTATGCAATGGCTATCAACCACATTCACAGGCTGTTTTTAATAGTTTTCAAAATAAGGATGTACTAGCTGTAGTAGGAGATGTGTTTCTTTTCCCGGAAGTGTATCTGTGTGGCGAGTTAACATTTGATAGTTATCTGGTGGTGTTTTCATTCATGTATTCAACAAAGTGGGAGAAATGATTTCTTAGGAAATACCTTAGCTTTACTAGAATAAAACTTTCAAGGAAAGGGATTTTGTGAGTTCTAATGCTTACATAGCCTATTGTACAAAATTATAAAATTAGGTACTAGCCCAAAGAATTTGAGTCACTGGTGATGGCTTCGGAAACCAGTGAATTTTCTCTCTTTTTTTTTTTGTACTTGGAATCAAACTCTGGACCTTGTACATACCAGGCAGGTGCTGTGTCACTGAGCTACATCCCCGGCCCAACCAGTGACTTTTGAGCAGTACTTTGAAGGATGAAGAATGAGCTCGGTGGAAGAAAGGGCATCCTAGACAGAGAATGTTCTAGAATATCAGCAGAGGCCATGAGTGAGGGGAAGGTTGGAGACCATGGAGCTGCGAGCACAGAGTGTTGCGGCTGCACAGAAAGCTGTGGGTAAGGAGCATGGGCTGTGGAGGGCTTTGGCCCCGAGGTATTTGACGTAGCTTTCTCTGATGGGCAGAGGCCAGACTTGAGGAGAACTTAGCAGCTGTAGGAACGCTGTGTGGAAGCTCCTTCCATAACCAGTCCAGCTGGAACTGTTTACAGTCTAGATCAAAGCAGTACTTTTGGTTATTGAGTAAAAGGCTTAAGAGCGGGATATGCGTGGACTTTTCTAACTTACAAAAGAAGATGAATAGAAGTTGTTTAGAGGGAAAAGTGAAATAAATGCAAATGACCCATATTAATAAATGTGGTAAATGATAAAAATATTTAAGGTCAGTAATGAGGATATACTGGTACTAAACTGAATAAATTGATGCTAGAAAAAGAAAATAATAATAAAATGTAATAACAATGTAACTTAATAATAAAGAGAATAAAAGACACTGGTGACAAAAGTTTAAGATAAGCTATAACAAAAAAATCAAAGTTGACACAGTATGCCAAAACACTGTAAGAAAAAGGAATTTGGAATTAGGATTCAGAAAAAGTAAATTTTCAGCAAGCTTAAAAACCTGACTCCGAGTAACTACTTTGAAGGTAACAATACACAGTGCAGTAAGTATTGTTATTCTCTCATTACATGGTTATGAAATTTTGTTTTTTTTTCATAAAATAAATAAATTTTTAAAAAACTCATGCAACAGGTTAAAAAACACACACAGAGGCAGCAGATTCGCTGGCTTCTTTGTTAGGGCGGGGAGGAACAGGATCCTCTGGGAGCTGCAAGCAGTTCAGATCTTGGCCTGACAACCATGAGGGCCCAGGGGAGATCCCTCCACTCATAGGACATCTCTGGTCACCCTTCCGGCTTTGGTGGCCTTGCATGCACGCACCACAGGAGTCACGGGGGTTCTTATTTGCATGTGAACAGTTGGGATTGTGCTGCTTCATGCAATCAGTAATAGAAGCAGGATAAAATGCTTTTGAACGTTTTGAATTGTAAAACAACATAGCCAATAGGCAGCACAGACTAGGTTCTTCTTACTCAGGTTAGTGGTAGGGTTGGAAAGAAGGCTTGAAAGTCATTGATATTCTTTTGTGGAGGACAAAACAGGAGAGGAGGAATGGTCAGTAATGTGTTGGGAGAAAAGAGAATGACATGGAAGCAGAAACTAGAGGCTGATGTCTATTTAAAAAAGCAGCCAGAGATGGCCAGAGCAAGTACTATTAGTTGGAAAGTTAAACCTAGGACATCATCTTCATCAGCATAATTCAGATGGACTGCGATCCTGGGGTTGGTTTGTGATTCATAGATCTGGGGACAACAAGTGCTCCCAGTTTCTTGTACCCTGGTTCCTCATGAGAAATGTGAGTGTAAATCCAATATTGCTTTGAATCTCAGATGTGAGTATCAATTCAAAGATAACCTCATAACCACTGAACCTTTGGTGAGCAAAGATAGATGGAAGCCAGAACTACCTCTGGATGCACCTGGCTGCCTGAGTCCTTGCTGGACCTGGGAAACGACTTCTAAAAGATGAGAGAATTTAAATTCTGGCCTCTGCTGAGAGTTGAATATTTCCCAAACTGCGTGATGCAAGGCCCCAGCTGAGACCTAATGCAAGTATTTTGCTTAAGAGAACCCGCAAATGCGAGGTGCTTCTAACAATATGTGTCAAGCAGTGTGTAGCTGATGGTAGGAGTTAGATTTATGCATATTGTGGTTGTCCATTTCCAGCTGCTTTTGTGAAGTCAAACTTTTTTATGTTAACAGATCACATTATTATCACATTTAGTAAAGAATAATGAGATATGGTGGTGATACATCATTGGCAGCTCATAGCACCATTGGAAAACATGCTTAAAGTCTGCAATAAGTCTCCATAGAGAAGGAGGCACACTTTGGCACATGCATACACACACACACACTCACTCACACATGCTCACTCATAGCTTTTAACAACTGGTCCTGAGCAAATCTTCCTAAATTCTTTCATTCCAGGAGCGATCCTCTGCTGTCCTATTTCTCCCAATAATCTAAGGGACAGAGATTTGTCAAAGTTGAGATAAGTGGCCAGTAGGCCTGGGAAAATTCTGAAGAGCACTGGTCCTGAAATGGTTAGAGGTTACCTCTAGGAATCTGCACTGCATCACTTCTATAAAAAGCTCGTTTGGTGTTTAATACAGACATAGGCGTTGAAGTGAGATATAAAGGATAGTATAAGATTCTCAGCCTCACACTGCAAGCTTAGGGACAGGTCACAGAAACATTTGCTCCATGCCTCTTGCAACCATATATGTATCTAAACTTTCATAATCACATTATACTTTCAGTATGTGATCATACATTTCTCATGTGGTAAAAAATCCCATATATGTCCCTTTCCTGCATAAGTAGGATAGCCTCTTTGTTTCTAATTTTATGTCATTTAAGATTTAAGAAATGAGGAAGAATCTGTCAGGCAGAAGGAACAATGTTGGCCTGACACATCTGGGGATCTGCAGGTCAGAGAGATTCATCCAGGTGCAGGGGAAGGAGTAACAGTGATGAGAGATAAGGCACAGAAAAGAGAGAAAGGTGTGGTTCTGTGGAGCCCCGGTAGAAGGCTTAGCATTTGAACTTTATGCTAGAATGAAACCAGTTGAAAGGAGAGACAAACACCTTAGTCATCTTTGGCCCCAAGGTAGACTAGGTAATTAAATTCTTATAGCAGCATGTAACAGAGTTGATCCAGGTTTTTCTTTTAAAACATGTTAACCTGGTAATATTAATGCAATGATATTTTGAGGTCTTGAAAAAGGACACAAAAGTATGAAACGAATTTCGGTATGAACAAAGGCACTTAGGACCATGATTAGCCTATAATGTACACTATAGCCATCAGGGTATGCGCTGTCGCCTTAGGTATAAAGGTCTAGAGGTTCATTCTGGCCATTCATCCATATGCTCAGCGCATGCACGCTTTGACGTGCACACTGCTTAGTCAGCAAAATACTGGGTACAACATGAAGAGTCTCTGAACCAAACAAAAATCAGTGTACTAGCCAGGTGGAAAGGGCACAGCACAGAGCTGGAATCCATGTATGAAAAATGACTGTGCCCAGATAAATAGACAACGTTTAGCCCAAAGGAACCTCAGACATCAGGTGTTACTGTGACTTTGTCTGAGGTTAGAAAATGGGCACAGGAAGTGACTTGATCATGAACGCTTAGGACAGGCAGCTGGACCAGGATCTGGATCTTCTGACCATAGTTCTCTTTTCCCTTGTTTGTCTACCTCACTGTCAACATACTACTCTATATGGTTTGTTATATGTCTTGGGAAAACAGCAGGATTTTCTTGCCTGTTTCTCTGTCCCTGATAATGTTTGCCTAGTGACTTCATTTCAAATTCTAGACTGGGGCTGGGGATATAGCTCAGTGGCACAAGCACCTGCTTGGCAAGCACAAGGTACTCAGTTTGAGTCCTGGTACAAAAAAAAAAAGGTATAAACCAGTAGTACTCAAGGAAATATCTCCAAACCAACATTTCCTTATCTTTAGTTAACAAATACTTACATGCTTTTATAGAACTTAACATAAGACAAATATTTTTTAAACGAGTTTATAAAAATTAACACACTTAATCCTTATAACAGGTCCGCAGAGAAAATGTTATAGTCGCCTCCATTTTTCAGATAAAGAAAGTGAGGCACAATGAGAATAAGAATCTCTCCAAAGCTGTGTTCATACACGGAAACAGAATCTCACCCCAGGCTTATGCTCTTCGCCATCCACTGTATTCCCTCTCTAAAATGAGCAGAAGTCCAACAAAGGGCATCCTTTCCTTCATTGTCTCCCTTTCTGGAAATTGTGTCATTCCAAAGGGATCTGAGGCTCGTTTTAGGCCGCTTCCTGTGTCTCTGATTATCCTGCCTGTATATAGCTTGACCCATTCCCTTTGTTCTCTGTTCCCTTTGTTCTATACTTTAATTGGAGGGAATTAGAGTCCAGTAGGGTAGATGGTGAAATACCAAGGCCTTGATGAATTCATTCCCTAATATTCTATGCTACCTGCTGAGTACTAGGGATAAAGAGAAACCAAGTGCACAGAGTTGAAGCTTTTGGTTTAGTGGGACAGCTGGACAGTAGACAATCACAAAATACACACTGCAAACAAAATTCAGGGCTATGCAGCCAATTACTGGGTGCTGCTATAGGAAGGTGTAATAATGTAACCTACCTCACATTAAATGGGGTGGTTATGCAAAGCCTCTTTGAGAAAGGGATTTTTTTGCCTTTAACATTTTTTCTTTTTTTTTGTTAGTACATGTTTGTAATACATAATGTGTGCATTTCTTGTGAGGAGTTAGTACATGTACGTAACACATCTTAACTCTTCTTTTCATTTCTTTTCCCATCCTTCCCTACCCCAATTGAGGATACACAGTCCTAGATGAGTAAAATGTTAGCACTAAGAACCTTCCAGGCAACAGGAGCAATGCAGAGGAGCTGAGGTAGGAAATAGATTTATACATCCAGGAAAGCTAAAAAGGGTCCATTAGGTACTGAACGGATCCCAGCCCACGTGGGAGGGGCGGTGGCATGGCTGGAGGAGGAGGTGGGTCGGACTGTGTCAGAATAAGCACTTTGGATTTCATTCTGAGGACAACAGGGGATTCAAAAAGGGGAGGGATGTGGCAAAGAACTGACAGGAAGCGGATAGGCACAAAAACAGACAGATGAATGGCTCCCCCCGCAACACAAGGCAGGTGACAGTGCTTTAAGTAGGAAGAGGAGAAAGATGTAGCAGACAAATTCAAGATGTAGTTTTGAGTCATGACAAACAGGGTTTGTTGCTGGACTGGCTATGGTGAGCAGGGAGAAAAAAACGCTTGGTGAATTCTCAGATATGAGGTATAAACATTCACTGGGAGTATCAAATCATTCTGAGACTGGGAATGTGCACCCTCGTTTGCAGGGCAGCCTGCGTGCCACTGGGCAGATCCTGCAGCTGGTGTCTCCAGACTCCCCTGTATATCTGACTCCACTGTGGTCGGCACCGATGTCTCTGTGAAAACACTACTTCAGCCTAAAGAAAACTTCAACAGCATTCATCTTTGGTTTAGCTTCATTTTGTTTCTTGATTTCAAATGAATCTTAGAAATGGGCGGTCTTTCAACTTCTCCCCCAGTTTAGGATTTTTGATATTTTTCCACACTTGTGTGTAAATTTACTCAGTTCTGCATTAGAGGGGAGGGAAGGGATTCTTCTTGCAGGTTCATTGGCTGAAAATCAAATAAACAGAGGAAATATAATTGGATCATGGAGCTATCAGTACCTAGTTTTTTTTTAAAATACATCTCTTGAGATATCACATAGGTCTGAATGTTTAAGTGCATTACTTTTGATCCTCTCTTTATGTTTTTGCTAAATTAAAGGCTAACAAAAATAGATCTTCAAGAAGATTCCATTATTTTTCCTGTCTACAAAATCAGCAGTCCTTGTCCACAGATGGATTTTACTAGTCAAGAAAACCTACCTTTGATTCTGGTGAAGCCTCTGCCATTTCCTATAACACACATATTTCACCAGCAGCCTTCACATGATTTCTTTCTGAAAAATATCTCTCTGTAGAGAAGAAAGTTTATCACTTGGAATGTTAGATGCGATTATGTTGACATATGGTGATAATGGGGTAAAGCACACGGGTTAAAGGTTGCGGGAACCATGGCTTGGTAATTAGCAATGAAAATGAAACATTCATTATCCATCATGCTGAGAAGTTGATGAACTGTACAGTAAATCTGAGCCCACAGTCAGGACGGAGACAAGTCATTTCAGACAATACAGTGGAGTATTTATGAGCACCAGGGATGATGCCTCAGATTCCCATCATAGAGATTTCTTTACCTATTAGTTTATACGGAATAAACGAATAAAGTCCACGCCATGAGGCTGACCTTCTTTAAGAATAAATATGAGATTCTAAAACTTTCTCTTAAAGTGAAGTACTTTGAGAGCTGAAGTCATCAGAAACTGACAACCTTTTCTTCCATGAAAAGTCCATCCCATATGAAATATATACTGTAGTAGATTATTTGCCTTGAAGAGGAGCTTTGGTATATTTGAAAATAGAACTGTGGTTTTAGAAAGAGACTATAAAATTAGAGATCTCAGTCACCAAAGAACCTTAGTCCTGCAGGCTGGACAGCGAAGTACCTGCTGCCTTTCCAGCACTCCACCAGACGACGGAGGGAACCCTGAGACACCTTTTAAAAAATAAGGTTTTCACGTTCTCTTTTGCTCGTTTAATTACCTTGCATATGCTTTAAAACGTTGCGTTAGAGGCTAAGTGTCAGGTGTTCAGGAAATGTGAATCTATATTATATCAAAACATGTCATTTTAAAATTCCTTATTTTAATCATATAAAATAACATCTTCCAAAGTGAGGAAGAAATGCCTTGGAGAAATGAAAAGATCCATTTCTTTGTTAATCATTGGTGGATCTGGGAAACTCAAGAAGCCAGCTGGAGAAGTGCTCGGTCATGGCTCTCAGCCGCTGCCCAAAGCCAGACATTTCTTTGCTGGCAGCTCAATTTGCTAAGGCTCAAGTGAGTTTAAATTGGGGCATGGCAAAGCTATGGAATATAATAGTAATAATGATAATAATAGTAATATCCAAAATTTATTAAATTATGCCTTATGCCATTTCTCAGTTTTCCACCAAGCATGCTAAGCCAGGCTTTGTTCCAGGTACATAAAATAAATCATCTCAATTCATCCTCCTAAGAACCCAGTGAGGTAAATTGTATTATGATCCATCTTCTGCATGAGGGACCTGTGGCTCAAAGGTGAGAAATAATCATTTAATCATCCAAGTTCATATAGCTAGTGAGTAACGGGATTGAGCCCAGATCTTTGCAGTTCCAAAGAGCAATGGAACAGGGCTCCAAGCTCACCTCTGTGCCTCTGCATATCTGTTTGTTCTGTGTTGCTCCACTTTGGAAGCCCCCTGCTCCTGAACGTCAGACATCCAGCACCATCCAGCCTTGACAGGTCACTGCTCAAGACTTCCAGATTTCAAGAGAAAAATTATCCATGTTAATGACTTGACTTGTCCTGTGTCTCTGTGTGAGGTGAAAGCTGAATCCTGCAGTAGGAGAGTGCTAGCTAGCTCTCAAATTGGTGAGTGGGATGTTGGGTCTTGGTCACTGGTCAGTCTTAGGTCCAAAGCACGCTGCTCTTCTAATGGTCCTCAGCCTTGAGCCACCAAGGAAGTTCATACCCTTTATGTTCCGGAGCCCTGCTGAGATTCCAATGTAATCGGTCTAGGCTGGTGCCCAGTTTTATTGGTGTTTTGAAAAAGATCATTAGGACAATTCTAGTGCTCAGCAAGGTGCACGATCTGATCCCTTCATCTGTTGTTATGCCCCCTACCTCACCCTACTACAGCTCCTCTGACTTCTGTGTCATCCCTGGGACATGACAAGCATGCTTTGCCTCTCCAGCTTTCTCCCCTACTGGGTTTGAGGGTTTGTCCCTTCTGAAACTCACACTGAAATCTAACTGATGTTGTGAAGTTACTGAGAGGCGGGACCTTTCTGAGTTTAGGTCATCCCTCTCATGAAGCAAGGTCGTTATCACGGGAGTGGGTTTCTTACAGCAGAGGTCATTTCACAGCTCTTGCCCTTTCTCTCTCTGCCCTTCCACCATGCTGTGCTTTCTGCCACGTTCTGACTCAGAAAGGAAGCCCTCTCCAGACCCTGGCTCCTTGACATTGGACTTCTCAACCTCTGGATCTGTGAACCAATGCATTTTTGTTCATTACTAGTCACTCGGTGGTGCTCTGTGATAGCAGCACAAAACAGATTGTTTTACAACTGTTCCCAGAAGCCTATGTAGTTACCACCCTCAGCTAACTTCATTTGTTCGTTCAGATCATTCAAACAGTGAGGACTTTCCTGACCAATTTTGTCAAACAACAATCCCTTTCCTTAGTAGTCCCCATCTTCCTTATCCTTTGCTCTTCTTTCCTGCACTGCCCCATCCCTAACTAACATAGGACATATTTGTCTGTTTATATTCATATTATGTCTCTCTGAATTTCTCATGTAAGGTTCACAAGGGCAGATTCTCGTCTTTTTTTTTTTTTTTGTCACTGCTGTGTCTGTCATCAGGGTCTAAAAATGCCTTGCATTTCACGGCACAACAAATATTTAGTAAACTGAATAAATGAGTAAATTAGGGAAGGAAGCTCTCCTCTCAAATCTGTTTCTGCAGTCAGTCAGCAAACTGTAGGGAGTGCCTCCTGAGGCCAGGCTCAGAGCTCTGCACTCAGACTGCACTTCACAGGGACCGTGTGTGAGGTGGTGGGAAGTTGGTGAGTGCTCTCACCTACTTTGATTTCTGCCTTCCCACCATTCCTGTGTTTATCTTTTGTGATTCTCTTTTTCCCTCCTTCAGAGCCACGTGCTATGTAAAAATCTTCCCACTAACCCAGGTTGGCACCCTGTCCTACCCTGGCGCAGAATCCCTAAATGCCTCCCCTTGCCCTTTGTTCCCTGCAGTCCCAGATGCCTGGGCTACCATGGTTCCTCACTTCTCTACCCACCTCACTTCTCTCCTCCTCACACATACATCTCGGCAATGCACAAGCTCACAGGCCATGGCACAAGGGAAAGAGAAGGCCCAAGAAGATGCTGCAGATGGCGGTGTGGTGGCCAAAGTAGAACCTGACCACAGGGACAGTCGGTGCACAGGAAGCTCAACCCACTGGGAGAAAAATCCAGGCTCTTGGCCTATACATGTGATGATACTGAGAAAGGGAATTTAGAGGGAGTCTTGATATTCTTCAAACACATTAGGCATTTGCTGCTCAGAGCTGGCAAGTTACTCTAGGATATAAAACTGGACCCAGCAGCATACAGGGTCCCAGGATCACACGTACAGAAACTAGACAGAGCAGTCCACAAAGTCTCAGAGGCATAGCTTCGATTCAGTTTACAAAAGCCATTTTATACCACCAAAGGTATCTAACATTGCAGTAAATCATGCTGTTTCCACTGTAAGACAGTGCCTGTGTCTCTCTTACTGGGGTTTCTCAAAGAACAGCCAAGTGAACCGTCTTAGACAATAGTGTAATAGACCCCAGTGTTAACTGAGAGAAACCACACTAGTTAGAATGGTATTAATCACTGATTAGGAAGACGAGTGAAGAGAGCTCCATGGACTGTGCAGTAAGGATAGTATTTATGAGGAGGGGAGGAAAAATAAAAATTTGAGTTGCTGGTGAAAATTAGTATCATTTTTGGACCCCTTAAAATTTCTTTCTAATTTCCATGTGATGTGTTATAATTTTATATGCTAATAACTATAAGTTATATTTGATTACAACAGGAAACAATTTTCAATTATCATAGATTATTGATTTTTCAGTGGGCCCTTGGCCCATCATTTTAAAAAAAATCAGGGAGAACATGGTGAAACTAATGAAGAAGAGCCTAGCAATTCTGGCCAGTGACATTACTAAACTTCCAAAAGTTCAGAAGAGAGTGCTCATGAATCCATTCTAATTATTCATATCATTGTGTCACTTGTGCAACACCCTACATTTCAGAGTCAGTATTTCATTTGTATATACTGTATTTTACTGAGTTATTAACTGTTTTCCTAATGAGTCAATTACTCTTGGAAACTTGAAATTATTTTCATAGTTGGGAGAAAGGATACTTAAAAATCACTATTCTTTCTTATTCCCTTTCTTCCAAATCTCATGAAAGATTGATTATAGTTTTTGTAGAGTAGAATTACATTAGAAATGGTAGCAACAGGAGTCAGAATCCCATGAGCATCATGTCAGGAGTAGCAGTGCAGTTGTTTGTCTGAATTCTTATGGGTGACCTCTGCAGGCACCAAATTCCAACGATGCTTCAGTTATGAATGTAAAGTGGTGTCAAGCTTGTCTGCATCCCATATACATCTTTCCATACTGAAATAGCTCTAGAGTGCTTATAACATGACACAAAATGTAAATGCTATGTAAATAATTGTTCTATTGTATTGCTTAGTGGATGACAAAGAAAAAAGTCTGCACATGCTCAGTACATATGCAGTGTTTATTTTTCTTAATGAATATCTTCCATCTGCAGTGCATTGAATCCTAAGAGCCAGCTCTCCTTGGTGTTGGGCTGAGCCTAGGGCTGGAGAAGGATGTGTTTGAAACGTAGTTTCATCTCTGGCATGAAGGCCAGGCAAATAGTCCCTGTACGCATTTTGGGAGATGTAGAAATATAAGAGATTCTGGCTGACATGGGATGAAACCAAGCTTACATCCAAGAAAACTTCAGGAGTTCTAGGGCAGATGTAAAGAGATAATAGTCCTTGCGTATCAGTAGAGGGGAAGAAAAGAGAGGGGAAGGCAGTGCTTGTAAAATTGCAGGCTGTAAAGTGGTGCTCTCAGTGTTCTTCCTTGCCGCTGCAGATAGATGCACTGTAGCTGGATGTTTCCCTTCACAGCTCAACATTGTCTTTAATAGTTATTTATTTTAATTCTCTTTAATGGTTTAAACAATGTTCTGTTTTTACATCCGGTAATCTGAGCAACTTAGTTGAAGATAACACTATGTAATATAACAACCACTGTTAATTCTTATCATTTTGGTTCAAAACCCTGTATCATTTTTAATGTTCTTGCTTTGTTTTGTTTATGTCTGTGATGTTGGTAATTTGCTATTGTTCTTTAACACTGTCTTTCATAAGACTTTACTTTTTGCCCTCTAGCCTTTCACACAAGTGTTCGGTAAACCACGTGGATTTTTTCACCATTTGAATTTGATTTGCTGTCTAATCCTGTTCATCTTAGTTTGGCGAGTGATGGGTGTCTTGGTTACTTTTCTCTCACTGCTGACACAAAATACCTGATACCCAAAATAAAGAGGGAAAGGTTTATTCAGCTTACAGTTTGTGGAAGTATCAGTCTATAATCAGCTGGCCCCAAGGCAGAGTGGTACATGGCAGAGGGCAACAGTTCATGGCACAGAAGACAGCAAAAACAGCAAGAGCGAAAGGGAAGAGCAATGGCAAGCAGCCTCTTTCCCTCCCTTACACTGTATGCGAACTCCCCGCCCCAGGGCAGGTGTAGCACATCCATAATTCCAACACTGGACTATGGATCAATCATAGACTCTAAAAGCCTGCCCCATGACTGCATGTGGCCTTGGGAGGACGACCAGACACAAACCATAACAATGGGGAAAAGTTTTTTATTCCTTTTTTTAGGATACGAAACATTGCTTTTCATAATTCCATGAGTGATCATAGTATGCCAAATGCTTCATGTAAGTTACTTACGTTTCTTACAGCCATCTCTGTGGAACATGTTGTAATGGTCCCCATTTCACAGATGAGGCAACTGAGGCTCAGGGAGGAAAAATAATTGCTGGCAGCTGAATTTGAAGTCACATGTTTCTATCCCTACAATCCGCAGCCTTTTCACTACTGAAAGCCCACTCAGAGATGATAGATTTCATCTGTTCACTCCATTTTTAAGCTTCTCCTTTTAATCTTAATTTTGCTTTGGTTTAGAGACTGAAACTGTTCTCTTCCCTGTCCTCTGCCCAAGTTTTCAAGTAGATAATCCAGTTGCTATTTGAAGCATCCAATTAAATTTAAAAATACCTGTCCCTTCCCAGCCCTAAAGGCTTAAAATAGATTCACTGACTCCTAACAGTCATCCTTTTACATTTTTGTTTGCCCTTTATTTTTACAAGTCCTGTTTTGCTTACCTTATTCCATCAATCACTTTCCACCTTTTCACTGTGAGGTTATTTTTACCAAAATTAATTAACACATTGGGTTTCCTGTTTTCATGTTTAATTCTTTTTACCAGTTGTAACATGGAACAGGGAAGAGAAGATTCTGACATCATTATTGCACATATTTATTTAAGATAGGTTCATTTGTATTTGATGTGACTAAAGGGTGAATGTACTACAATTAGAAAGGCAAGATAAATAAAAGATGAGCTTGTCTGTCATAAATCAATATTTCATCCTATTCTTCATTCTGGTCCTCCTAGGATTTACCAAAATTTTTATTTCTTCAATGGAAAATATTTAAGGGTAATATGAGTTGTTCACTTCATTCTTTCTTAGTCAGTAATTCAACATAATTCAAATAGTAATTCACAGGTTTTCTTTTTTCTTAAACTGGATACATTTCAACAGCAGCAATAAAAGGTGACTTAGGTAAAGTAAAATTACCTTGAGTAATAAACACATGCTTAAAGTAATAGAAGTCCAGGGAAGATTGTGGGGATCTCAGGTAATAAATTCCCAATTAAGAAATTCTATTGTTAATATGATTGGACTCTCACCTCTTGACTCTTAATATAAATTCTTCTTTCCTCAGGATGGGAATTTTTGTGGCTAATAACCACTGTTCCAGTTAGAGAACAAAAAGTGACTCAGTTGGGCTTTTCACCTCTTGTTAAGGCTGCTGAGTTTTTGAAACAATGTGTAGCTGATTGTCAATAATATACACAATCAGAAGTTTCAGTGAGCTTTGCCTAAGGGAAACTTTGGCAAAGCCACGGGAAGTTGCCTCTGTATTCCTGTTAACAATTGGTGGTACTCAGAGAGAGACACAGTCCCCAGAATTTTAAGATGCACAAACTGATGGGTTATGGCTTCACCCATGAGTTGCTGTGATTACAGACCTCCAAAATGACAATTGCCATTTAAAAAAAAATTAAATATTTGTTGTCAAAAATGTCATTATTAAACAATACTTCCCCAGAAGGATTTCTCAAAAGCAATAGTGAAGAAGCTATGGTTACCCCATCGCTTCTGGCTGTAGGGGGCTCGGTGGCTGCCCATAAAGCAGTTCACTAGGGAGCCCATGCAGAGTGAGAATAGCAAAGGATTCAGGGGTTCAGAGGCGGTTTGTGTTGAACCACATAGACGGCTGTCTGACTGTTGTGGGGTATTTGCTGCAGTGTCATTTGGGGTTTGGCATCAGGGTGATGGGAACATTTTAAAATCCCACCAAATCACATGCTGCGAGTGTGGTCCTTTTCACAAAATGTACTTTTCTGTTACTTTCAGTCAAAAAGCCTGGTGGCTTGCCTTTTCTCAGTCAGCATATAGTCTATGTCCTCCCTCCTTGGAAATGATTGGAAATAAGAGCAGTATATGTTAAAAAGATTTCTGGATCTGTTCCTTCATCAGAATGACATTTGGGTTGCATTTTTCGCATTTGCTGGTTTTGCTAAATTTTCTTTTCTTTTCTTTTTGCTAAATTGTCCGAAAATGAATTTGCTGAGTGAACATTTAGCAAATTCACAGTAAAAGGGTTTTTTTCAGCAACTAAAAAAACCCCAAATATATGGTTGCCTATAAACTGCTTGGTGTATATTTTGCAGCCATCCAGCGTTCTGAGGTTAACAGGAAAGCCTTTCCCACTGCTCCCCAGCACTGCCAGTCCAGCCAACCACCGCCTTCAGCCCTGGAGAGTTGTCATGGCTGTCTGCCTCCTGGCCAGCGTGTGACGCGCCCTGAGCAGGGATTATGTTTCTACAGCTCTCACTTCTAGAAGAGGGTCCAGCACATAGTAGGACTTAGTGTTTGTTGAATGCATGGATAAATAAGTCATTTTAACATTTTTTGGGGATTTTTTGACTCTACATTTACCTATTTCTACTTTGGAATCAAAATGCCATTTTAAACATGCCTAAATCGATACATTCTCATGGGTGTAATTTGGTTTACTTTTCTTAATATACTTATGATGCAAAAAATATATTTCATCATTGTTATCAAAATTACTACCTTTCAAATTGGAATATAATCTATATGGATCTATAATTTATATTAAAATTATATATAATTTATATTATTATACTCTTTGTATTATATTTCTTTAGAGTCATTTTATGGCACTTCCTGTTTTACCTTTCTTCACAATTTCATTTTAGTGTTAATAGTTATCAAAGTGGAGGTCCCAATCTTGCTGCCCACTGTAATAGCTGTTCCTGGGTTTTTCCACTGTTCTTTCTGTTACTTGGAATGATTTTATAACTTTACTTTGTGAATCAAGCTGCTCTTGACTAAAAAGAAAAATTTAAGCATTATAGAAAATTTCAATATTTAGTAAAGTTTATAGCAAGTTGTGTTACTTGTGATGCTTTCAATAGACTTGCAAAGTTTTGTTGTGGTTTAAATGTCAGTCTAATTTTGTTTATGTTTAGCTTCCATTTTAGTTCCACCACAATTTTCTTTATTCTGTATATTTCTTAGTCTACTTTAGGTGAATAGAAATTTCTTGAGTGCATCACCTTTCAGAAAGTATGTCCTTTTCAATCACATATTCACTTGAGCAAATCAGTTAACAAATCAGAAAAATAAGACAAGAAACTGGATTGAAAATTGAAAGAAGTTGGATGTGGTGGTGCACCCCCTGTAATCCCAGCACTTGGGAGGCAGAGGCAGGAAGGTTGCCATGAGTTCAAGGCCAGCCTGGGCTACATAGTGAGTTCAAGGCCATCCTGAACTGTATAATGAGACCTTGTCTCAAAAACACTGTCTCAGTTATTTTCTGTCATTGCTGAGACAAAATACTCAACATCCAAGGTTGAGGAAGAAAAAGTTCATTTAGCTTACAGTTTGTAGATGTTTCAGTCCATTATCAGCTGACTCCAAGGCAGGGTGCTGTGGTGGAGAGGCGACCATTTGCTGTGGCAGAAGACAGCAAAAGCAACAAGAGCAAAAAGGGTGGAGCAAGCCTCTTTCCCTCCCTTATACTGAGCGTAGGCAACCCACCCTAGGGCAGGCGAAGCATTCACACCCCCAGTCTCAGCACTGGACCGTGAACCAGCCACAAACTCTAGATGCAGCTGCCTCCGAGAAGCCCACACCCCCATGACCACATGAGACCTTGGTGGGACATCCAGACACAAATCACAACAAACACCAAAAATTGAGACTGAAAGAAAGAAATTATCACTCTAAAGTTTTCTGACATTTTAATACCATCTTATCTCATTCTCCAAAATAGTTTGTTCAAAGTTCAGAGATACTTGAAATAAAATTGGGTGAAATGCCTGAGTTAAAACTAAAACAAACTGAACTAATGAAAATAAATGTTTCTGCATAGTCTGTATAGTCAATAATGAAATGCCCAACATGAGCCACTTAAGAAAAAGAGAGGTGCCCTCAGTTCCTAGACTGGAGGCTGAAAGTTCACAAGGCCCATTATAAACTAGGCAGGAGCTGTGTCTTTGGGGCCTCACCTCCTGGCACGTGGGAGTCAGCAAGGTAGAGGCACATGCTGAGCCAGCGAGAGCAGAGAAAGCAAGGGGAAGGGAAGGAAGGGGAAAGTATCACTCTCATGAGAACTCCAGCGATTGTAGGTGAGCTATCTCACACCTCCAATGGCCCGAGAATCTCCTACTAGACCTCACCCCACAAAGGTTCCATCTCCTCCTGGTGGCACTATCCTGGGGGAAAAAACCTTCAGTACAATGGAACCTTGGTGTAATATGACGGTTAACTTTCATTGTGTCAACTAGATAGGCTTAAGAAACTCCCAGAGAACTGGTAAATCCCTTGTCTGTGTATGTCTGATAGGGTTGTAGAGATATAAAATTAGGTATAATATATGGTCCCTATATTATAAACTCTTTTCCTCTGGCACTGTTCCCCTGCACTTCTTCCCCACCGCAATGAGCTAAGCACTTCCTTCTGCCATAATGTTTCAACATTGGAGCCAGCCCACCATGGACTGTATCTGCTTAAAATGTGAACCAAATTAAACCTCTTTTCCTTTAGATTGTGCAAGTCTGATATTGTGTTCAACAACAAGAAAGCTAACACAGGCACACTCAAACTATAGCCAAATGTGAGGGTGAAGAAAATATTCAAAGTTGCTTCAAGTGAAAATTTTACTACTATAAACATTATAGTAAAATTAGCAAGAATAAGTTTAAGAGATACAGGATTGTGGTGAAGTGATAATCTAAAAAGTGGCAGTACCTTGACATTCTTGTAGGACACCTGCAGTAGGTTGAGAGTGTTAATGAGTTTTATGGTGCCTAATCCTAAGAAGTTACTTACTGTTCTTGACTTACTGAAGTCTGTATAATAAATTTCCAAGATTGTTTTGATTTAATTATATAATAAGTAAACTTTTAAAATATTTTTGAGAAATCTTGATTGTTCATGATAATTTGAATTACTACCACTTTTTTTGTCTTTTCAAGACAGGGTTTCACTATGCAGTTCAGTCTGGCCTTAAACTCATTTTGTAGCCCTGGCTGACCTCAAACTCTCAGCAATCCTCCTGCCTTAGCCTCCCAAGTGCTGGGATTGCGCCACTATGCCCAGTTGCCAGCACTTTTTGAGATTGACATATTAGTTAAATTTTAAATTCACATATTTGGATCCAATAATCCTAGTTAGATAAAGTGTACCATAGAAATAAAAGCATCAGTATAAAAGAATATATATTGAATGCTTCTTACATATTTAATTTGGGAAAAAATGCAATTTCTTTTGAAAGGCAACTTCAGTGTCTATCAGTAGAGGAAGGATTACATAAATTATTATACAACCATGCAAAGAGATGCTATGGAACTATTGAAAAATAATTTAGTAGCTCTCTATGTCCTGACCTTAAGAGATGTCCCAAATACATTGATTAAAAAGTGACCTGCAAAACAATGTAAATAATTTAATTTCACATTGTAAAAACAGAACAATAAAACCCAATGTTTAAGTGTGTAGCATGATGAATCATTTAGAAGGACACTCCTCAAATTATCAACGTTGGTTGAGGTGAAAGTCTGCTGAGAGGATTGAAAGGGGCTGGAATTATGTTTCTGAGTGTGACTTGTTAAAACAAGAATGTATTATTCTTGTAATTTAACATTTTTGATAAAATGTAATGTTCGATAGTAGGAATTATGCAAGGGAAAGATTTGTAATTAAATATATTATGGAATCCATGCAAAGCCTGCTACCACACAAATGTTCAATGATTTATGATGAAGTCATGGGAAACCCAAGTTACTTGGGTGATAAAAAATTCAAGTGAAACAGTCAGATTAGGGCGAGGTGAATGACAGATTTTTTTTTCCTAAAGCAAATTTTTCATGACTTCAACTTGACTTAAAATTGTTGATGGTTTAGTTGGTGGAAATTTTCTTTACAATCCAAAGATAAGAGACCTGAGAGAAATTAGAAGTGCTGGCTGGAGACAGAGATTTGGGAGTCATCACCATTGAGCTGCTAGTCTAAACACAAGCTTTCTGTGCATGCGGCCTGGGAGGAAGAGAGGATTCACTCACAGGATCCCCACCAGGAGAACTGGGCTGACCAGGTTGAGGCTGGTGGGTCAAAGCGGCGGAGATAAAGCCCCCTCTGACATGTTGCTGTGATGTACATGGAGCTAGAGGATGATTTCCAAATCCTGAGAGAAAGAAAACAGAAGGTCAGAGAAATGTGACTGTGCAATTTTTTGATACCTCCAGGCATCTGTGCCCTTTCAGGGGCTGGGTGAGGAAGCAGGGGACTGGGAAGCCAGGGCAAGATGAGAGTGACAAGCAGGAGCACCGGGAAGACAATTCGGGAAGTGCTGAAAAGGACAGCAGTGTGAGGAGCTCAGGAGCCAGTGTGGACACCCTTGACCTGGGTCTTCATGCATGAGTGGACGCATGCTGCGCGGGCTGGGCTCATTTACAGATTGATGAGGAAGTGTGCAGTTCATATTGAGAAAACAGAGGGTCAAGAGGCAAGTCTTTAAGTTTCCCCATGTTGGAAGAGGAGAAAGAAGAAAAGCTGACAAAGAAACAGGAAAACAGCCCTGAGGGAGTTACACTATCAGAGAAGCTAATTTTCTGGGGTTTCTTTTTCAAAAAATCATTATTTATAAAAAGAGGTAATCAGTGGAGTCAAAGACAGCTTGGAGAAGGCAAACCAGGACACCCATTCTGTTGGAGGAAGTCATTGGTGGTTGCAGACAATATTTCAGTAGAGGCGAGAGTTTAATTCATTCTGCAGATATTTATCCATCACTAAGCATGTTTGAGAAACCGTCCTAGATAGTGGGAGGATAGTCGTGAGTATGTCCGGTGAGGTCTGTGACTTCATGGAGCTTACCTTCTTCTTGGGAGATGGGTGTGGTGGTGGTGGTGACAGAGATAGAAAATAAGCAGTAAATAGGAAAATGAGGTAACCGAATAGCAATTTCCAGTGTTGTACGTGCATGAATTGAGAGCGACTCCCCATACAAGAAGCCAGACGTAAGGAAAGCTGGAGGAAGAACATTGTAGGTTGAAAAAACGACAGATCCAGAGCACTAAAGCAGAAGACAGACTGACACACCAAGGAAGAATGGGGAGACTAATGTCGGATGCCGGGGAGGAGGAAGTGGTGAAGGAGGGAGTTACCGGGAGACAGAACAACACAAATGGATGTGACAGAACACGTGACAGAACAACACGATTCTACCAGGAAGGGGTTGGGGGGAGACACTGTCTGTGAACACCATCCAATTACCCAAAAAAGCTAATTTGGCAGGAAAATATGGAAAGTTAACTGGTTTAGATGCAAAATCTAATAATACATGAGAGATTTGTATTATTTTAAATGAGAGAGAATTAAGCATCTTTCAAATCAGAAAGGAAAGAATCTATAAGGAAAAAGAAGCTGGACTCATTTTCCTCCAGTGGTCATTTGTAATACTTTCTCTCCACAAAGCACATGCACTCTACTCAGTACTGGCATGACTCTCTCACAGATAGGCTTCTCCCGGGAGCAAGCATGGCCTCTGAAACTTCTAGCTCCTCTGCTGGGAACTAACTTGTAAAAACCCAGAATAACATTGCACATACATTGGTGTTTTTTCTCTGGCATTAAAAAAGAAGAGAATTTCTAAAGATTGGGTAAAGAGTTTTAAAGTTGGGTTTTAGAGACCATCTAATCTAATATCATCTTGTGAATAAGGAAACTGAAACCAGAAAAATATTGGTTTCACCAGCTTCAGAAAGCTAAAGACTAGAGACATAGTTCTCTCTAATTCTTCACCCAAGTGGTTTCTCACCAGAAAAGGCTATGCCTTCTTCATCCGAAAACTCAAACCCATGAGTGGATGAGTGGGTGAATGGATAGGTGGTTTACTTTCTCATTTATTTATGCAGGAAATACTGAGTAACCACCTGATCAATGTGCTGATTGCTAGAATATATGAGTTGCAGTGCCTGTCTCCACTTGCATATGTTCCATCACTGGAGGGCCTCTTTTCCGCTGTCCATTCCAGGAGGGTTCACAATCCTATCCATGTTTGTGAGGCTTCTCTTACCAAGGTATAACCTCTGCTACAAATCTAAGGGTTATTCATCTATTCTCATCTTTCTTGGTGGCATTTAAAACAATTGAGTACATCCTCCTTCTTGATAGCTATTTCATCATGGCTTCTGTGACATATTTCCTAGATTCCTTCCACTCTAGGAAACTCCTTTTCTGTTTCCTTTGCTGACTCTGACTCTTAGATTTAATTTCCAAATGTTGGAGTTCCCTGCTTGGCTCCAGCTCATCCATGTTTCTGTAACTCCACACCTACTCTGTGTTATTCTGTGTTAACGCCCTGCCACCACAACCCAATGTACTTGTGCTACTAAAGACTTTAACTTGCCTACTTGGCATCTCTATCCAAATATTGAGTCGGTGTATGAAATTTAATATGTCCTACAAACAAAACCTTTGATTTCCTTCCTAATTCTCCCTAGAACATCCTTTTCTCCCTTGGTGGGTTCATTCCACATTGAAGCAGTGTGTTCCAGGTTCTCTTCTAGATATTGGGGATATACTGGTGAATGAAACAAACAAAAATCAAGAAGTTTAATTTCAGCAGAGGGAGAAGGATCTTTTGGGAGCCAACAAATGGTTTGTTTGACCTCAAAAGCCTAGTCCCTGCCACTAGGTCTTATCTTGACTACTGCAGTGATTTACCTGGCTTCCTTGTTCCTATTTCTGCTCTCTGATCTCTAATTAACAATCAGAGTAACCACTACTAAACACAGATTTTAAGTCAGACCTCCCCTTCCCCACTGTAGATTTTCTACCAGCTTCTTCTCCTTTTTGAATCAAGTCCTCTTTCATTCTCATGGTCCACAAAGCTCTGCATCATCTGATCCTACTGCCCCCTAGTCTTCCTCTTACTTCTCCACTGCAGCCATAGAGTTGCCTCTGTTGCTGTGACCCTACACTCTTTACACTTGCAGCTTTTCTACCTGGAATACTCTGACAGTAGACTATGAAGAAGACAGCTACTTCTCATCCTGCAAGAACGTGAACTCAAAGAGAATTTTATTGTGTCCCAAATTTCCTTATGCAGCTTTCCCATCCATCTTTCCATACTCTTTCACTGAGTCATATTCCAGTTGGCACTTACCCCAAATAGAAATCACCTTTTTGTTTGATAAATTATCTGTGTCCATGCACTAGCATGTAACTCCTGAGTGCAGTGACATGGTCTCTCTTGTGGGTTACTGTGTAACCAGTGACTGGAACAGTGCCAGACACAAAACAGTTCATAAACCTTTGTTCTGTGAATCACTGCATTCTTTACTGAATGAGGTATTTATTGTCCCTTCTCTTGCTACCATATAATTTTATAACTCTAACAAAGTTGAGGTCCACAGGTCAATTCTAGAGGTCTTTTCTAGTGAATGAAGCTTTGGCCAAGCAGAAATTCTCATCTTTGCCGATGTTTCTCCAACAGCATAACAGGATCCAAGTGCGTTGCCTGCGGCAAATCACCAAATTTCTTCCTCTCCTATTCCTTGACTCATGGGAACCTATTCTTGTCTAACCACAGAGATCTTTTTGCTCCATCTTCCCAGACCTCCTCTTTTGCTACACCCTGGGCCTCCAACACATCCCTTCTTTCCCATGGCACACAGCACAAGGGGCTTGCCAGAGGCAATTCTGCAGTATCCACAACAAGGCTTTTAAACCCTGGTTCAGCAGAGAGCGTGGGAGAGACAAGGAGGTGAAGAAGAGGATGCCCAAAGGCTCCATCAGGCAGAAGGTCTGAGTCTCGATTGATCTCTATGTTTATCCCAACAGAGTCTGTTGAAGGAACTGCGCAAGTAGAGTACCAAGTTGTGGTAGATGTGATGAGTGTTTTGGCTGTGTTTTCTCCAGGAGAGAACAGAGAGGAGTCACGTCTCATTCAGACTTGGGGTGACCACTCACAGAAGAATAACTAAACCTTGCTTAGAGCCCATTTAGAAGACTACGCTCACGATATGGCTTACCAATGCTTATGAAGCCTGTGATGCGTCAGGTATCATACTAACTCTTCTTCGAGTAAATTATTTATTTATTTATTTATTTATTTATTTTATTTAAAAAAAAGTACAAAAACATATTAACAAACAGACACCAATTAGCATAAAAAATAGTACAATCACAACTAATCTATAGACAAGGTGACGTGGTCTCAACAGTGGTTATTGCTTTACCCATTGATATCTTCTTTTTTTTTTTTTTTTAATGTGGTACTGGGGATCGAATTCAGGACCCTGCGCTTGCTAGGCAAGCACTTATTCCACTGAGCTATATCCCCAGCCCTATCCATTGATATCTTCTAAGTGTAAATATATGAACCCATATACAGACATGCAAATTTATTTTGTCTCTAACAATTAATCCTCTCAGCAGCAGAAAAAACACAAAAACCAAAAATCCAAAGACAAAAAACAAAACAGGCAAAAAACAACAACAACAAAAAAAACACCAATAGTTGCCGCTTTGCATATTGATATCTTCGAAGTGTGTGTTCAGGATAACACATACAGACATACAAGATTGATCAAATAACCCGTCATCGATTATTCCTTAGCATTAAGTGATATAATACAATAGTAGAACCATGTTAGCCCTCCTGCATATATGTATATTCATATGTACATACATACATTTTTGTCTCTTTCTTTTCTCCTTTCCCTCATCCCATCTGTTCTTTGTTTTAGAACAGATTTCCTTCATGTCTCTTAGTTTATATTCCC
>PVLD010017554.1:0-41536 GCA_004027595.1 Dinomys branickii
AAAGAACACAAAGAATGAAAAAAGACAGACCTCCCGAATTTAAAGACCCAGTACAAAAATGGGCATCTGAAATGAATCCACATGTCTCAGATGAAAAAGTATAAACAGTAAATAAATACATGAAAAAATGTTCAGTATCACTGGTTACTTGAGAGATGCAAACTAAAACAATACTGGGATTCCATCTCACCCAAAAAAATTGGCAATTATCAAGAAATCAACCAATTACAAATGCTGGTTGGGCTGTGGGGCAAAAGGAGCCCTCCTCCACTGTTGGTAGGGTGCAACCACTGTGGAAATCAGTATGGAGATTCCTCACAAAACTCAGATTAGAGGTTCCATTCGATCTAGCTATTTGCCTTCTGGGTATCTTACCAGAAGAATTAAAAACATCATACCACAGTGATAAATGTGCACCCATGTGTATGGCAGCCTAATTTCTCAGAGTTAAATTTGAGAAACAACCCAAATGCCCATCAACTGAGGAATAGATAAAAAATATGTGATTTTTTTATACAATGGAGTGCTACTCAGCCATAAAGAAAGATAAACTGGAGACTTTCATAGGTAAATGAATGCAACTCAAAGACCATACTCATAAGTGAAATAAACCAGATTCATATGTAGAAACATCATATTGTCTTTCTGAAGAGAGGGCTGAGAGAGTAAATAAGATGCAAAACATGGAATAGATATTGTAAATTGGGAAGAAATTGTTCAAAGGGAGAAAAAATCTGGGAACGAGAAAGGAGAAAATATGGAAGAGAAAAACAAAACAAACAAACAACAATAATATATACATACACAGCACAGTTGATATACTATTAAGTTCTCTTAGTTCATTAAAAAAGATTTATGCTAGTATTTTTAACCAGTTACATGCCTATATTGTGTACTCTGAGTAACTAGTTTAAAGATAACCATATGCAATGTATTACCAATTGTTACCATCCTATTATCTTGATTTAAATTTTTGTTTTATTTTTCTCTTTAAAATAAAGTTTAAAGGTGAATTTTCCACAAGTACTGTTTAATTACAAATAATTTACTTTAATTTTATACTTGTCATGAATATACTCTTCAAAACTAAAATCTCTTCTGTCAGTCTGAGCCTTCACTGGACAAGATCATACAAATTTTCATCCTATTTCCATTAGGCAGTTTGTAAAGAAATAAAATACTATCAGCATACCAAAGTCCTCTTTAATAAATTCTGACCCTCTTAGTCTCTCTCTTCAGAGGCATTTTTATTATTTTGATATTTACAGAACTGTTTTATTTTTTCACTTACATAACTATTAAACCCTATGTGACGATTTCAACTACAGTGTTAATCATTTAAGTAATTGTTCAAATCAGATGCTATATATACTTATACACTATTTGTCCTGATTTTGTATATGGCTTTTAAAAATGTTTTACATCTTTTAAATTTCAGAATAGCACTGATTTTTAAAAACATAGCACATTTTGGCATATGGTTGTACAGCACGAATATTTCCAAATCTTGCTTTTGTAAATAAGAAGATGAAAGAAGAGGAAGGGGAGGAGGAAACTTCTTTGTAAAAGTCATATTTTGTAAGTGTAATTTTCTCAGGTGGATTACTGAAAAGTAGAAATGATAAATTATAGTGTATGCAATTTTAAAAGTTAACAGAACATTTTATTCACTGAAATGTTTTCAGTAGTTATTTATATAATTCAATCTGTTTTTTTTTTTTTTTTGACGGTACCGGGGATTGAACTCAGGACCCTGTGCTTGCTAGGCAGGTGCTTATTCCACTGAGCTATATCCCCAGCCCCCTATAATTCAATCTGAATATTGCAAATTGTGCTTCAAAGTTACAATATATGAGGAAGGGATTTTTGACAGAGGCAAAGCCTAATTTATGCTAAATTAATTAAAGAAAAATTATATCTCACTTCTCTGATGTTTTAATATCCTGCACATATTATATTACAGACACTACTTCCTATAGGTTGTTAGATATAACATACATACACCTTGACATAGATAATCATTCATTTATAGAGAATGTATTATATTTTATTTTATTTCTCTTTTTTAAGTTTGAAACCTCTAAAATTTGTTTCTAATTTTCTTTGCATGCATAAGCTACTCCATAGTGTGCTAACATAATCTCACTTTTTCTTTTCCTGTCACAGTATATATATATAAGGACAAGTACTTTGATTACTTTCTCTCATTTGTTCTCCTAAGTATTTAGTTTGTGTCTGTTTCCTAGAAGGAGATTAATAAATATTAATTGAATAAATAATTAAATTTCTCTTTTGATTTTTCTTCATGTATTTGTAAGAGGCAAATCTTGAAACCAAAATAGTTTCCTACATAATACTTAATTCACCCATAAATAAAATATACTTTTTAATGTTAGTTTGTTAATTTCATTCAAAACATATTTGCAATTTATGTCTGTAACTACTCAGAAGTGGCTAGTTTAATGTATCCTTTTAAAACGTAATGCCAGGTACAACAAAATCCATAGTCAGTATTTATTAATGTATTAGCATTAGTGTGCATGGCTGCATCTAGCATTGTATGACATGCATGTACGGGTTTGGTTTTCTGCTCATTGTTCTGACCCACTGATTTCTCTTTATGCCAAGACTGTTTTTAAATAATTCTGGCCTTAGTCATTTTTTACATATCTATTTTTCTTTTGGTTACTTTTTTTTTTTTTCCAAAATTCTTTCCTACCAATTTTCTATTTTTTCCAACCTTTCTGTCAAAGCATTTTGGTTATACAGTTAACGGGTTTCACTTGGCAGCTTTGTACATGCACAGAACATGCTTTAGTCATTTTCCCCTTCTAATCTTCATTGTTTGGCCTCAAATCCACGGACAGGGCAAGGTCCTCCTTGATAATTAAACCATAATTCAGATTATTATCTGTTTTTAAATTCAATTTACCAATGAGGATATGACTGATTCTTAGTCATATAACTTAGGCATAATGCTATGCAAGCAATCTTCTTTCTTAATTCCCCCTTCTTGTATGCACTAAAGTACTTCAACCAAATGTGTTTGTGTTCTCTGACAGTGAAAATTATCAACTCTACCCAAAGTAACAACTCTCTTGATGAAATGGTTTCCCTGTGTTCTGATTTTAAGCTCATTTTCATATATATTTAAATGTTTTATAAATTGTTTCTGTTTGTTTGGAAATGGACTTTGGGTGACGAATCTGTTTACACAATCCCCCATACTTACTAAAATCATTGTGTTGTAACGCCTTCAAATTTCAAGATGCCAAATGAAAGAAAATCTGCTAATGTATATATTTCAACTTGGCCTTTCCTTTAAAATCTTCCTCTACCTTTTTTACAAATATCTTGGTAAAAACTGATGGTGTATTTCATCAGAAGTGGGGGTGGTATTTTTTAAGTGACTTGTTTAATGTTGATTTTAACAGTGCCCAAGTACATAGCTATCAACTAGTGTACTTTATTGGCTTAAAATGGCTCATGTCTAAAACTTGTCTTTGAATTTCAGACAGGTGATCTCAGTCTTCTGTACAATAGCATGAAAATATCATCTCCTACAATGAAAGCGGCACAATTATTTTAAATACAGAAAGCAGAAAGGAAATCACTCAATATTTGAAAATTAACTCTAGCACTAAACACATCATATGTTGTCAGTTAAAAATAGTACATTCAGTAACAAAATACACAATGTTAGCCAGGAAGATGTGGAACGTGGAGAATCTTTGTCCTTTTTATGAAGCGTTGAAAAGAGAATGGAGAAAATTTATTCTGAGTCAGAAGTACAAAGTAATTTCTGTAAACATAAAGCTTCTTTCCGCTATTTCCAAGCATCATCAATCTCATTGGCAAAGTTGAAATGGAAACGCATTAGCATTAATTTGTGCTTTTCAAACACAAGGGTGTGAATTCATTCAAAATGTAACTGAAGTTCTTACACTTAATCCTTCCTCCACACTGGGAAGGCAAAGAAGGGAATACAAACGAAGGCACGACTGAGAAAAGAGAAAGGTTATTTAAAAAATGAAAGGGTTTGGGGAAAGATTCACTGAGAAATTACAGCCAAGTTAGGCAGCGTTAACATGAAATTTATGGAATTAGCAAATACAGTTTGATTCATATTTGCATTAAATTGATTTTGCATGTAAGTAAGGCAATACATACTGATGGTCTGAATGTCCATTTTTCTTTTTCTATGAAAGCCTTGTCTTAAAATGGAGCATTCCTCACAGCATATATAATGAATTACCTGGCTGGATTTTCACAAAGTCAACACTTACACAATACCCACATCAAGAAATAGATTCTTCACTTCCTTTTCCCATCTTTGGCTCCCACCCACTCACAAAGGGCAACCATTACCTGGACTTTTAATTCTCTGTCCCTTAAAAGTACTGTAAATTTATGGGTACCAAACAACACAAGTTACTAGAATCACATGCTGCAAAGTCTTCTGTGCTGGGCTTTTTACGTTTCATTCACTAGTGTTGTATTACAATACCTCCATTAGTTGTAAGCTGAAGCAATTTATTAATTTTTATTCTCATTCATTTTTATTGTCCCATTGCATAAATACACTGGATATCAAAATTGATCAGTTCTATGCCCGCAGGGAGGCAGAGGGGTTATGGAAAATCAACATTAGCTTTCATATTGCTACTAATATTCTTCATAATGCTTTGATATCAAATACTTCAAAATTCCTACAGCCTCTACCCATTATTCAGGTCCAACATTACTTTCACATTTGGGGGTAAATCAGAACATCAGTTTACCATACTGAAAGCTGTATTAGTCACCTAGTGCAGCTGTGACAGTGTACTATAAGCTCTTCAGCTTAAAACAAAATAAATATAATCTCTAGCTCCTCCTGCGCCAACAATACTGAGGGCATGTTGTGCAGTCAGCATGCCATATGTGCCCTTGCCCAGGCCTGACTTCCAACGACAGCAAAGAATCCTTAGCATTGCTCAGTTCCCTCAGTTTGCAACAGGATCATTTCAGTCTCTGTCACTGCTCATCTGTCTGTCTTCATTTCTGTCTTCATTCTTCCCCTAAAGTTTTTTTCTGTTTTTCTAATCTATCCTCTTTTCTCCTCCTCCTCCTCCCTCTGCTCCTTCTGCTCCTCCTCCTCCTCTTTCTTCTCCTTCTTCTTTGGAAATACTGGATACCAAACCCATTGCCTTTGTACTGAGCTACAAAGTTCTACTTTTTAGTTTCAAGACAGGGTATTTCTAAATGTTTCGGGCCGAGCTAGAATTGGCAATCCTCCTCCCTCAGCCTCCCAGAGTGCTGTGATTACAGACGTGCATCACCATACATGACTTCACTTCTTATAAGGATTCTGATCTATTGGATTAATAATCCAAATATTGGGTATTAGGGTTTAACATGGCCTTCTACAAGACACAAATCATTCTAAAACAAGCTGCTATTTTCATATCCTACCAATAGTTGACTCAAAAAATATAGTCTTATTTGTAAAAGTATTACACATTTAGAAAAAATATAGAAGTTCACTGTTGATTGCATGAGTTAGGTCAAGGCTAGGCATGACATCAAAAGTACAAGGGAAAAAGGTGAAAATATCTTAGATACATGAACCTCATCAAAAAGCAAACATATATACTTCAAATGTTACTATTGTGAAAAAGTAAAGAAACATTTGTGTTTAGATCTTATAAGCAACTTTTATGTAGAACACATAGAGAACAAGTAGAAATAAATGATAAAAAATAAAGCAATTAAAAATGACCAAAGCATCTGCAAAGGTTTTTAAATAAGACATGAACTCAAAAATAAGCACATTACTTGATTCTCAAAGTAGACATCAGGAAAACTCAATTGAAAATTACGGTCAGATAACCCTTCAGACGAAATAGGCTGTCTGTAGTCAGAAAGATGGATGGCAAGTTCTGACAGGTCTGCAGAGAGAACTTGACCCTCATGCATGACTCTCAAGAAAGTAACATGTGGCACTGATTTTGGGATAAAGTCCAGAATATACTAACATGCTGTATATAATGGGTTGAATTTTGCTCTTTCAAAAGATACCTTCAAATCCTAATCCCAGAGTAGTCAAAATATTTTAAAGGTGCCAAGTTTAATTTAATATTTTCCTGGCCATAGATCTGTGTATTTAATCACTGCAAATTCAATGTGTAATCACATTTGTAATGCTTGGAAAGATTTTTGATTTAGAATTGTTAATTGTATATTTTTCCATTTCTACTTAATTGCCATTAAAAAGAAGAATAGCTGTAGAACTAGCCAGTGAAATAATGAAACCATTTTCCTATTGTTTAGCAGTCAATACTTTAGGTGAAATAAAAATTACTAAAGTATAAAATCAATTTAAATATTTATATCTAGTCTGCTTTAATTTGATAGAAAATATTTCCATCTTTTAATACAGATTGCTGAGACAATCCCCCAATACCTGACACATGAAAAAGAGAGGGTTATTCGGCTCACAGTTTGTAAAGGGTTCAGTCGGTAGTTAGCTGGCTGCAAGGTAAGTGCCCTAGCAGAGTGGCATGGCAGAGGAGGCTTGCTCATGGCATGATAGGCAGGAAGCAGAGAGAGATCAAGGGAGGAGGAGGGAGATCTACCCTTCCAGTCCGCACGCCCATTGACCCACCAGGCTTTATCTCCCAAATTATATCTAGCTGTAAATTCATCAGTGGACTATTCCAGTGATGAATATCACAATCCCATGATCCAATTACCTCCCAAAAGTCTCACCTGTGAGTGCATGAGCCTTTGGCAGGAACTCTAGACATAAACCAAAACAAGAGAAATCTTTTATGTGTTCCAGAAGATAAATCAGTAAAGAAAGTTTTCAGTGAAGCTAATATTTTCCATAGTAATAACATATATCAAATACTGGGAAAACAGTGGTTTTTGTTTCCATTTATTAAGTATAGTACCTTCATGTTAAAGTGGTTCACTCTTCAATGACATATAGCTTTATCATTTTCTCTCTTAGATTTTCATACTGTATATAAATGAATATGAATATATATGAAAACATGACATATGAATATATATGAGGTATATGAAGTGTGACTATATATATATATAATTTCCTTTTAAAAGGTATAATGTAAGAATTAATAGAAAAGAGACCCTGGAAAGAAAGGTATTGATTGATTAGCTAGCTTGTGACTTAAGTTTATGCCGTTTTGAAATCTCTGTTTGAGGTTTCTGATTATAAAATAGAAATAACTATGTAAGTATGCTGTTAGATAACTTAAATAAGTCAATTTTTGACAAGTCTCACTATGTACTCCAGGCCAGCTTTGTACTCACTGTGTAGCCCAGGCAGACCTTTAATTTGTGGAAATCATCTTGCCACATTTTCCCAAGTGATGTGATTACAGGTGTGTGCCACCACGCCCGTCAAATAAGTCAGCTTTTGAAAAGAATGTAGAACACTAATTTCATGGCATCAAAACAATATTTATTAGAGTGACACACATATTTTAGGGAAAATGGAGATTATTTCATTGTAGAATCTTTTAGAGTACATATTTGTTTTATACAATTGTTTTTTTCTTCTCAATAAAGCTACATGGTTCTCTGTGTAAAGACATTGCCTACCTTTTGTATTATTCTTAAATATTTGGTGTTTTAATTTGAAAAGAAAATATTTTGTATTTCATTTTCTTTCTGTTGGTTCCAATTATATAGATACACAGTCTTATGCTCACTTTATATATGTAACATTCTTGCTATATTAGTTACTAATTTCCATGATATGTGGAATGTGTCAGAATCTTGATTATGTAATCATAAGGTCAGTCAGCAATTACCATTTCAATCTTTTCCAGTTGTTGTATTCTACAGCTAGCATAGCTTTCAAATTTCCTTTTTACTTAAAATGTTTTATTTCACTTCATTTGGGACTGATAGTTAACTGAGCTAACCACACAATTTTATTACTGGTAGTTGTTTTCTTTTGGCACTGTAAAGGTGTCTGTTTAATTGTCTGGGTTTTCTGTTATTTCTCTGGGGAAATCTGTTAGTAGTCTCTTTTTTTTGTGCCAAACATGATATATATTTCATTTTTATTTCTTCTGAGATTTTTCCCTTATTACTAACTTTTAGATATACATTGAGTGAACTTTTGAAATTGACCCCACATGTGCTTTATATACCTTTCTATAAATTCCTGTTGCTTGATGCCCTTTATCATCTTGATCTTCTTGTTTCTGTAAGTGCTGCTTCTGTCTAGTCTTATTTCTTGTTTCACTTCTCTATATTTCCTGGAATTGTGTCTCTTGAAGATGCATTTAGTATATTTTCTTTTTTCCAATTTTCCATTTTGCCATTATTTCCATTTAGCATTATTGTTTAATCAGTTTCAACATGTAGCTGCACCCTTTAATTTTAATTATATTTTATTTTCAAATTTCTGTTTGAAAGGTTTGAGTTATTTGAAATTGTTCTGGAAGATGTGTTTTTCTAACACTGTGATCAAATGCACAGGCACCTTTGGGCATGATAAGGTATCAGATTCACTGTAAATGTTTGTTTTTTTCTTTTTCTTTCTTTTATTCATATTGTTATGAGAATATACCAGTTTGACTGATTGATTGAAGATTTTTATGAAAAAGCATAAGAAATAGTTGAGTCTCTGGATTATGTTGCATTTCCTCATAATGCATTTCTTTTCTGTGTAATAACTAGATATGAGCAATCCAAAACTCTCTACCATTTGTCTTGGATTAAAATGTTTCAAAGCTGAGCCTCATGTTTCGTAAAAGGTGGATTCCGTTTGGTTTACTGTTCTTGAATATTCTACCTTCATGGCCCTGACCCAGGTTGCTGTTCCTGAATGTTCTCCCTCCCAGCTCTGACCCATGTCCTGCAGTGCACAGCACGCAGCTCACATTTCAAGACAACAAAATCAGTTTTTCTCTCTGCCCTCCTCACAAGTCCTTCAGATTCTTTTTCTCCATGTCAGCCTTTCCAACACTATTTGGAACAGCTGAACATACCTTGAAGGTGCACAACATACCTTGAAGCTCCTTCAGAGTTTGTCTTCATTCTTGAAGACACCACCACCTTTCCATGCTACCTTGGACAGTTCCCAAAGTTTCAAACACACTGTATGAATATTTTGCCCTGGTTTTGTCATTTATCTTGAGCGGGATGTTTGGGATGAACCAGCTCTTCCACATAGTGATCAAGGTAAATCCTCGTTTAATTCAGAATTTTTAAGGGAGCAGTAGAAATTCTCCATTTGTAATATTTTTGAAAATTTTGGAGATGTGAAACTATTTATCAGTATGTTAGAAAAATATTTTCTCATTTTAGTTTAACATGTTCAATCTCTCTCTTACACATCCACATATACACAGACACACACATACACCCTAACCTGTATTTTACTTTTTAGCACGTCAGACGCTCAGGACACTGGCAAATCAGCAAGATAATCATGCATCACTTTTAATGAATTTTACATTTGCCCAACTTCTTTTCCCAGTGTGAATCATGATGAAACCTAAAATGTTAGTGAATTAGTTCTTCAAAGCTATGTTCAAATTCCATGTCATCAGTAATCTAGAATTAATGTATACCTTTTCTACAAACATTGAGTTATTGAATAATACATGTAAGAATGTATAAAAAGCCCCAACAGTGCTTTCTCTTTTTTTTTTTTAACAGTGCTTTCCCTATGTTGATTTTCAATCTAAATGCCTTATACAAATAAAGATATTTACTTTTACATAATGTTTTGTGGATTAATTCACTTTGGTAGTTATATAATTATTTTAATTATTTATGTTTTTGTTATGTTGAAAGCTAAAATTTGTTATTTTATCATTTTAGCCTTTTCATGTATGTACACAATTTCTAAAAAATGTTCCAGTGTGTACATGTAAAGATTATTTGAGAGAATTGGCTCTCAATATATATGGAGTCAAGATTTAATTATGCTCTTAAAATGTAGCATTATTGGAACAGCTAATTTGAAGACAACAATGTCAATATAACAATATTTGCTGAATTTCTACCATTTTGTTTAATGAAGTTCTATATCATTTGTAGCGTTTTTTATTACCTGTTATTGTCTCTAGTTGTTTGATCAATCTTGCTGTCTTACCTCTGGTAATCTGAGCAACTTTGTTGATGATAACAACATGTAATATAACAGCTATTGTTAATTCATATCATCTTGTAAAATCCTGCATTGTTTGTATTGTTTTTGTCTTCATTTGTTTTGTTATCTTTTCCTCTTTAAGATAAAAAGGACTAAGTTGCCTCGAGTCATATGATTTACTTGTTAACAACTTGCCTGGTTTTAGGGATGTATAGGATGGTAGTAAAGTACACTGCTAGGTATGTCTGGTGGAGTCATGTGAGTTTGACCTGGTAGACCAGCTCTGGTCCCAGGATCCTTCCTCTCAAGCCCCTTCCCTACTCTCTGGCTCTTTGATCACATAAATAAGTTACATTGTTTTTCTCTTTTCTTCACAGTCAAACACATGCTACTGCCTCTGAAATAATGAGACAAAATAAATGTATTTTTATTTTTAAAATAGTGTATTTACCTATGAAAGCCTCTGGTTTATCTTTCTTTATAGCTGAGTAGTACTCCATTGTATAAAGATAACACAACTTTTTAATCCATTCCTCACTTGATGGACATTTGGGTTGTTTCCAAGATTTAGTGATGACAGATTGTGCTGCCGTATCTTGAAAAAAAAAAGTAGTGTCATGATTATCTGTGCAGAAAATTTAAATGAATTCATAAAAAATATAAAACTTTTTGGAAATAATAGAACAAAGTCACAGAATGTAAGACTAATGCAAACTAAAACATATTTGTATGCTGACATGAACAATTGGAATTGAAAACTAAACAAAATCAAAGAACATTCATCTATAATGCAAAAATGATTCAGCATAACCTTAAAGTACTTCAAGATCTGTGCATACAAAACTACAAAATCTTTGTGAAGGAAATAAAGGAAAGCCTATATAAATTAAGAAATAGTCCATATTCAATAATAAAAGCTTGCACACTTGAATCTGATGATCAGAATGACTGATCTAAAAACAACAATATGCAGCACAAGAACTATTGTTGAACTCCTACCATCTTGTATGGTGAAGCTCTGTGTCATTTCTAATATTTTTAATTGCTTGTTGCTCTCTTTGTTAGATCAGTCTTACATTCTTATGTCTGGTGGACTGAGCAACTTCACTGAAGGTAACAGTAGTTAATGTAGCAACCATGCTAATTCCTATCATTTTGTTTTGGAGTCATGTATTATTTTTATTGTTTCAGTGTTGTTTTGATTTTGTCTTCATTGTTGGCTTGTTAGTTTTTTTTTTAATTTTTAAAATAAAGACATGACTACAAATAAAAATAAGAGACTCAATGCTGCTAAGATTTTAATTCTTTCCCAGCTGATGAATGACTGAACTCAGTCACAATCTAACTGTGAATAAGATAACACAAACAGACCAACTGAGTGTAAAAGTTATGTGGGATGAGGAGGACTTTGTGCAAAATCTTTGTGCAATCAACACAATTCTCAAGGTAATGTGGGAGGAATCATTCTCTCAATGTCAAGACTTGCTACAAAAATATAAAGATGCATTGATGAAAAAGTTGATGAATAGAACAAGGCAGCAGAACATAGGCAGTGGGGAAACATTCAAATTATTTAATAAGTTCTTAAAAAGCAGCGATCATATGTTTTTAAGGGCAACACTTATGGTATTCAATATATTACTAATTCAAATTGATAATTTTATAAAACAGTGTCAGTAATTTATTTCCAATTAACATTAATGAAACAATTTCATGTTAAAGCTTTTTCATGTTAAATGTTTTTTTCAAAAAAATACTGTTTTCCTAACTATTTTCCCCTATTGAGAAAATGGCATGGGTTCCTATTTTCCAAATTAAGTGCAATTTTAATTTTATTAAATGCTAAATGTCGCTTCAAGTTTGTACTTTGTATTTCTTCATTCTGAAGATCTCCACACTTCCACATTATCACCATTTACTGAAAAGTTCGCGTGCCACGCCTGTAGATAAATAATGAAATCTACTTTAATTTTCATTTTTGTGTCAATGAATCTGGTTATGTTTCACATTCTTTATGCTTAGCTAGTACAGTTTCTATTTGACAGTATTGCTTATTCATTTTCCTCCTGTAATATATATATATATATTTTAAATTCAACCTGAATCAACAGTAATACACCATAAATTCTTATTGCATTGCTTATTCACATTATCTTTCAAAAATTAATATTTCATGAAATCCGTTCCAGTAATCAGTATAGAAATCTTTGTCAGTTATCAATGTTTCGAATATAATTTCTAATTGTTATGTCTTTGTATGTGAAGTGTACTTTATGACAGATTTTCACACTTTGTCTACTCTTTTAATTTTACATAAATTTTTAATTTTAGAACAGTGTTAGACATGAACTGTCACAATGGTAGTATAATTTCTACATAGCCAATGCTCCTTTTATATCCTACTGCTGCAATATCAGGGTGACACATTTGCCAAATTTAATGGTTGGCTATGCTGCAGTTGACAGGCTTCCCCCATGCTTTTCTCATATTATAGTTATTGTGGTCTGCCCAGAATATCCATATACTATGCTGATTTAATTCGGGTATATACCGAAAATCAATGGAACTAAATAGAATGATACTCTAGCTTTGATTTATTTTTCAGGAAACTCCATTGTGATTTCCATACTGATTGCAGTACTTTATGTTTCCAACAGTAGTGTCAAAGGAATCCTCCTCTTTTAAGTCCTTGCTGGTACTTTTTTTTTTTTTTTTTTTTAATTCTTAATGGTTACCAGTCTGACTGGGGTGAAATGAAATCTCAAAGTAATTTTAATTTTGATTTCTCAAAGTAATGTGTTCCCCAGTAAGTCTTCTGGGGGACTTATTTTTTAGGTTCTGAGGATAGGGCCATATTATCTACAAATAAGGATAAACTGATTTCTTCCTTACCTATGTGTAGCCTTTTTATTTCTCTTTCTAGCAAACAACTGTGACTACAATTTTGAGTTCTGTATTGGGTGGAATAGTTTCACTCCCAATTTCAGAGAAAAAGTTCCCAGTATTTCCCTGTTTTAGTGAAATTAAAGTTAAATTTTTATTAATTGTTCTTTTAATGTATCTGAAATACCATCAAACCCAAGGTTACCTAAATTTCTCCTTATATTTTCTTATTGAAAGTTTACAGTTTTGCACTTTACATATAGGTTTTTGATCTATTTTTAGCTAGTTTTTGTTTGAGGTAAGGTGTATGTTTAAGATTTTTAAATTGTACATTGAATTTTTATAAACTGTATATTAAAATTATCATTTTCATATATATATATATATCATATATATGTTTTCCTTAGTTTGCTGAGACTTTTAAAAAAATTGTGTGCTGCAGTTCATAGAAAAAATAATTTTCTGCATCACTTCATATGACCATGTGGTTTTTTGCTTACGCCTGTTAGTTTGGTAGAACACATTGGTCTTTGAATTTTGAGTCTAATTTGCATTCCTACATAAATCTCATTTGATTGTGCTATGCAGTTTATATGATGTATTATTGTATTGAGTTTACTAATATTTTGCTAAGAATTTTTGTCTACTTCAATGAGTAATATGGTATATAGATTTTTTATTTTCTGTTTTTGATTTGAGTAATCTGTTTTGGATATTAGGGTAATGCTTCTTTTACAGAATAAATTTGGATATATTCCCTCCGCTTCTACTTTCTGGAAGGTGTTATAGAGAATTAATGTTAACTGGTATTAATTCTTCCTTAAATAGAGATTATAAAGAATCTATCTGCATTTGGAATTTTGTTTGTAAGAATTATTATACTTTATATTTATATTTTATCTTTATATGATTTTTGGAAGTTTACATCTTGGAAATAATTGATCAGTTTTATTTGTGATACTGATTTGAGAGCAAAGATTTGTTCATATATTCTCTCATTGATAACGAGAAATCTTACTTAATTTACTGTATTGGAAATTTGTGTTTTCATTTTTTCTTTGTTATCTTACTTAGCAGTTTTGAGACATTAAGATCTGAAAGTAACCCAATTTTAGTTTTGTTGATCATCTATATTTTTTCCTGATTTTAATTTTGTTTTAGTTTTGCTCAAAATTTAGTTCTCCCTTAACATTCTAACAGTAGGTCATTTTATATCTTGTTTCCCAGTGTGGAAAGCTCACTTTTTCACTTATAGTCTTTCTTCTTTTTTAGTACATAGAATTCACATTATAAATAACAGAGTGTCACACACATTTCAAGAAGTTGTATTAGTTTCCTGTCATTTGAGTTATGTTAAAATTGTGGTGAGACTTCTTTTCTCACTCATGTGTTCTTTGCAGTGTGTATTCTGAAATATAGTAAAACCTTGGTTTGCAAGCACAATTCCTTCCAGAATCATAATCATAATCCAAAACTCATATATCACAGCAAATTCCCTATAAGAAATAATGGAAACTCAGATGATTCGTTTTACAACAAAAAATGTTCCTATACAAATGATAATAATATTGTAAAAGGATACAAAATAATAAAGAAGATACAAAAATACAAAGAAAACTAAACAAATGAGTCTGCAGTTGCCTTTGAAAACTTTTGTGGCTGGTCTGAAGGAAATGAGAGGGTGTTTATTGTGTAGGATGACCTTCACTAACTTAATAACTACTGTCTATTGGCTCAGTGGAATCTTTTTCATGCAGCTTTAACAAAGAACTTTTCCAAGCACATTTGTTTTTGCATCCTTTTGAGGATTTTGCAGAAATGTGAAATCCACCCCTTGTTAACTTGGCAACCAGATACATGTCTTTAAGAACATTGCATTGTTCTTAAACAGATTCATTTTGCGGAGCTCTTTTTTACAAAATTTAGCCCCATTTCACATATTTTACACATCACCCTAATCTCGTTTGAAGCAAGAGATTCTGCCACCTTTTTCTGCTTCTCCTCCATAAACTTTTGTTGTTGGTAAAAATCACCTACAATCCCAGAAGGGATGGGGAGAGACTGAGTTGTGTCCTTGTGACATTTGGCAAGATATCACTCATTTGTCAAGTTAAAGTTTATTAGAAATGTTTGCTCATCTTGTGGAATACTCACAAAATAAGTTTCTCTCCATCCAATGTTTTATCATATTTTGGAATCTTCAATTATTTGCTATTAATTTCTAATTAAATTCCACTGACATCTAAAACATCCTTCACATGACTTTTATATCACAATTTGAAGATGTATTTTATGGATCAGAACACGATATAAGTCTTAGTTATTTCTCTCTCATTGTCTCTTAGTTATTTTTCTCTCATTGCTGACACAAAATGCCCATTACCTAAAATTAAGTAAGCACAGGTTTATTTAGCTCACAATTTATGGAAGTTTCAGTCTGCAATCAGCTGGCTCCAAGGAAGGGTGGCAACCTTTCACGTGGGGAGAAGAGCAGCCTCTTTTCCCCCCTTATATTGTAAGCAGGAGTATGTTTACAAAGTGAGGACCCTGGCTCTACGCTGAATTGCTTAGATAAACTTTAATGTATCAGCCATTACAATCCAGCCCTTGTTAAGTTTGCAACCAGATACACGTCTTTAAACTGGTTTTCAGATTTAAAGGTATGTTTATTCTTATCATTGCACAAGTTGAATACATTAACAAGATTTAATAACCCTTAACACCCAGTATTAAGACTATCAACATTATATTACATTAGAATGATAATATTGTGTCACTAGACCTCAAAGACTCATGTACATCCCTTTATGCAAAAGGCATTTAGTTCATCTCTAAGAGTTGTCAAAATCCTAACAGTTTCAGCATTGCTGAAAAGTCCAAGTCCCAAGTTTCTTCCCAGATATAAGTCAAACTCTTAGCTACAAACCCCTGTACAAATGAAAAGCTAGACACTTCCAATATTCAATGGCACAAGATAAACAATAAACATTTCCATTCCAAGTGTTACACATGATGTATACAAAGGAATGGGACCCAAGCAAGTCCACAATTCAATAGGGCAAACATCTGAGGCAATCTGTGGCAAATTATGAACTCCAAAGGGCTTGATTTACCCCATGGGCTGTCCAGTAATTATAACTCCCATGGCTTTTGTCTTGGATTGCCTTCACTCCCTCTTTGTAGGTTTTCTTCTATGAACCACGTTCCTCACTTTTTCAGACTTTTGGGGTCACCACTGCACCTTTGGCTTCACTTTCACAGCTTCACACATTGCTGTATCTGGCACATTTCTAGCCTTTCCAGGCCTTTGAAATCAAGGTGGAAGCCTTCTTAACCCCACAGCTGTTGAATTCTGCCTGTGCCTAAATCCAGAGCCACAAGGATGATGCCAAGGCCTGCTGTAAGCAGGAGCACTAGTTAGGCTTTCCTCTCTTTCTTGGCTGTAGGAGTTGAGTGCAATCACTGAGAACTCTGATTCCAATTCTGAGGAACAAATTTTCTATGCTGTTGCCTTTCTGAAACATGGTGCTCTGTGGATTGCTCCTCAAAGCTAGGTCTTTAACTTTTTCAGTTTTGAGGCTGCAAAGAATAGAAACTTGCTGCTTCTTGTGATGCCCTCAGGCCATCATTTCTCTTCTCTTCTCAGCAATAGAGATCTCCTCAGCTCTGTATTTGTAGCCCACAGCTTCAGAGGAGCAACCTTTCTGCACAAACTCACAACATTTTAAATTATCTGGATAGGCTCTTTGCTCTTGATTCTCAACATAAACCTCACTAAAAGCCCCCAACAATAGCCACACCACTACCTCAACCTTCAACTGCCTTGAAATTTCATCTGCGATATTAATTGGTCCACCACCCTTACTTAATCTCAGTCTCAGACAAAGTCCCCCCCCAAAAAAATGCAGACAAACTTTCTGCCAAGCCATAACATGCATTGTCTGGACTCCAACAGACAGCACAGTCCTTCCCAGCAGAAACCTCCCAAATCTGGTCTTTACCAGCAGGATTTCTATCAGCCTTCTGGTCTTCGAACTCTAATCAGACTCTCTCATACAGAACAACTGAAGGTACTCCAATTCTACTCTCTCAGGAGACATCTCTGAACTTTTCCAAATTCTTCCCACAAGCAAGGTATCATCACAGCAATGATCCCACTCCTGGTACCAAATTCTGTCTTAGTTACTTTTCTCTGATTGCTGAGACAGAATATACAAAATACAACATACAGAATTCAGGAAGGAAAGGTTTATTTAGTTCAGCTTGTGGAGGTTTCAGTCCACATTCAGCTGGCTCCAAAGCAGGGTGGCATGCCTGATGGGCAACCATGCGTGAGGGCAGAAGCCAGAAAAACAAAGAACAAACAGGAAGAAAAGCAAGCCTTTTCACCTCCCTTATAAGTAGGCTATCCCGCCAGGTGGGTGTAGCACTCACACCATCTCCATGCACAGGATGAGGATTTTTACAAAGTGAGGATCCTGGCTCCCTGATGGGTCACTTAGATAAACTTCTACAGTATACCTTGACGAATTTTCCCAGGGATTTTGACCATATATATTCGACTATATCTAACTTTATACTTTACAAATCTCATTTAAGTCAAGGTGCTCATTAGTTTCTTCAAGGTCATCTTTACTTTTAACAAATTATATTTGAAGAATCCAATGTTGACTGAGGGTGCCAAAGTCTCTATAGTACTGTTTATTTTTCTTTTCAGCTCTGTTAGTGCTCATCTCATACATTTTGAGGCTCTCTTATTATAAGTATACATCTTTCACACTACTTAATCTTCTTCTGCTACACTGTGTGGTGACCCTCATTATTACTAGGTAATCACCTTTTTCTGAAGTCAGTGACTATAACATTTATGTACTAGTCAATCTTTCCCTTGATGATAGGATATATTTCCTCATTACTTTAACTTATCTGAACTTTTATATTTGAAAAAGTATTCCTATAGAAAACATATGATAGTGTATTTTTATGCATTCTGATAATGTCTATTTGCATTGATATATTCAGAGCATTCACATTTCGTTTGCCACAGTTATATTTTTCTCTACCTTTGTTTGATTGCCTTCTCTGTCTTCATTGGGTATTTCACATGGTTTCCTTTTATCTCATAATGTATTGATTATGTTCCTTTTTGTAATATTTGCCATAGAGATTGCAACACACATTTCAAACAAATCTAAACCCATCTTCAAGCAGCACTATGCCATTTTACATGCACTGGTGGTGCTTCATAACAGAATATTGACAGTGTTGCCAGCAGCTGCTTCTTACAGTACTACTATGTATTTCATTTAAAAGCATATGTTGAAATCACCATCTTATAATTACTGATTTAGAATTTATTCTTAAATAAATCTTTAAAAAATGTTTTAAATTGCTACTTTTCTGACAGTCTTCTTTCCTTTTTTTAGGTCTAAATTTTCTTACTACATCATATGAAAACTTTTATTTCAGGGTAGATCTGATAGTTATTCATGCCTCGTGTTTGTTTTACAGAAAAAAAATCTTTATTTTTCCCTTCACTTTTAAAAGGCAATTTTGTGGATACCAAATTAAGAATCAGAGCCATTTTTTCCTTTCATCCATGCATGAATTCCACACACTCTTGGTATGCTTGATTTCTGATCACAAATCTATTCTGATTCTTGTCCTTTTCATCGTGTTGATAGCATGCTTTGCCTATGGATGTACTTGGAGATATTCTCCTTATTTTTGACTTTCTACAGTTTGAATGAAATATCCATATGTATTTTGTTTCATTTCACTTTTCCTACTCACTTTTTAAAATGACCTCTTTACATGTGTGATTTTGTGCCTGTATTCATTTGAAAACTTATCCAAGATTTTTACTGAAATTATTTCTTCTGCTTTAGTCTAAATTTCTTATTTTGAAATTCCAGATACTCATGTCACTCACTTTGATGTTGTTGCAAAGTTGTTAAAATATTTGTCCCCTTCCTTCTGTTCATTTTTTTTTTGAAATTTTGCACTTTTCTATTACCTTATAATCAAGCTTTTTGTTTTCCTTATGGCTATACCTAGCCCACTGATAAACATATGAAAAGCCTTTTCAATGGGGCTTTTAATTCTAATATTTACTTTTTAAATTTTTTCTTAGAGTTTTCATCTATGTCCATTAATCATCTCTTTTCTCATGTTGTCTGTTTTTTCTATCAGCATTTTTAAGATATTAATCATTTATTTAAATTTCATGATCTGAGTGTCCCTACGTTTCTAACATGTATTATCTGGTCTGGTGATGTCTTTGTTGCACAAGGGTGTGCTTATTCTTACCTTTTTAGCATATTTATAATTTCTGGAAAGCTTTTTACAAGTTTAATAAAAGGAACAGGTAAAAGAAGATGTCTGGTTTTCTGCCTAGAACAGAGATATACTTATCCGAGAAATATTTTAGACAGGGTGTTGTCATGCACACCTGTAATCATCACTCAAAAGGCTGACAGTATCTTTGTGAGTTCAAGGTCAGCATGGGCTACAAAGCAAGTTCAAGGCCAGCCTGCGCTACAGAGCAAGACTCTTTTGCACAAACCAGAACAAAGAAACATACATGGAGGACTGGTGCATTTTCAGCACTTGAACTTCAATACAGTATTTTTATATTATAGCTATGCTGACGTCAGATGAGACATAGAGGAGGGGGACATTCTTCCAGGTGTATCTTGATGTCATTGTTTCTCTGGTTGTGACATCCCTGTCTTTCTCAAGCATTATACTTTTAATCCCCATGAATCACATTCCATTTCCTTGATGCAGAGTTATGGCTCAGTTTCCTTAAAGCTGTGCCTCCAACCTATTCACTATTTTACTTTTTCTATAATATTGGAAAGGTTGGAATCATGTTTGAGAATTGGGCTTAGGGAAGGTCTTTCCCCCAGGGAGTGACCTCTGGCTCTTTGTCTCTGTTTCTGTCCCTTTTTGTGCCTCTTTGTCTTTCTTTTTCTCTATTTCTCTCTCTCTCTCTGTCTTTCTATCTTTCTCTCCTTTTCTCTATAGACAGTAATATTTTATAATAGCTACTCTTCCTTTCCTCTTACCAGAACCTTGACGGTATCCTTTTCTGATCCTCTTTGAGAATACAGCAAGCATCCCTAAAGAGTAAATCAGGGAAAGTAGGAGAGTACTAGCAAGATGTAGCCCTCAGATAGTTGTCTTTTCCACTCCACATTCAGATTCAGTTTGTCACTTTCAATTTGAAAGGTTTCTTCCAGTTTATGGCTCTAGCAGTATCTGAACTATGTAATCAGACCTTGGTTGCCAAATTTCTCTTATGTGTTTGTTTCTCTAAATTTATACGTAAAAGTTTGTCCTAAAACTTCATTATTCTGATGGATCTAAAAAAGCCATTGATTTTAATTTGTTTACTGTGTTTGAAATGCACAATAAATAATGACCTCCTACCTCTTCATATGTTACAGCTGAAATCCTGTCATTTAAAAATTCTTTCATAGATATTAATTGCACATACTAAATTATTAATGTTTGTTTTTCTTTTGTTTTTAAAATGCAAGTGGAATAAGTAATTCAGTACAATGATATAATGGTGTAGTGGTACCTTGGTTCATGAATTTAATTTCGTCTTTGATTTTGTTAAAGGTGGTCACATTTGTGTTTATCCTAGAAAGAGGGACATGGTTCTGTTTGTTACCTGATGCAGAGTTTGCAAACACAAGCAAAATTTTGCCAAATGCTTTTGTTTGCAAACTAACTTGTTTGCAAACAACGGCTTTTGTGTACCAAACTACCACTGTATAAATTATTACTATAGTATGAGACAGAAATGCAATTCTACTGTTTTTCAAAATTATTTGAAAAAAAACTTCTTCAGAAAATGTATTCTGCTATTCTCCAATACAGAATAAATCTAAATAAGGGAAATCACCTTACTTTCATTTTCCAATGTAAAAAAGAAGTGTCTTTGACTGAAAAATCAGAGAACTAAATATTTGTTGAAAGAATCAATATGAGCAAGGTCATATTTTTGAGTCCCTAGGAATTATATTTACTGTTATTTTGGTATTTCATAGCATATTTTTCTATATTGTTATGGCTTATTTCCCCAAATCCTGTCACCCAAAACCCTCATAGGTAGGTTTTGGGGAGGTGGCTGGATTATAGGTGCATGTCACTGGGATTACCGATGTGTGGTACTAGATTAATCCACCACTTTGTTTAGCACAGTTCTGGGTGTGGCTGAATGGATTTACTGAATGCAAAATCCCCAAATTGAGTGTGATTGGCACCAATCAATAGACTCATAGCCTGGACAGAATATAAAGGGGAAGGGAATCTTGCTCCTGTGGTCTCCTGCCTGCCCTGGCAGGGACTGTTCCTCCTCTGTGATATCCCTCTACCATGCTTCTCTGTTTGAAAATACTTGACTACAGGCTGAAACCTCTACAAACTGTGCACTAAGATATTACAAAGTGGTTGGACCACTGTCAAAATGGAAAACTTAACACAGTAGTTCACTAAATTAACTTTTCACATTTAAGATCTCTACTATTCTTAATTCCTGTTATCAATCCTAATTTACTGAAGAGTTGGCTTTTTCTCTTATTTCAAAAGTTGGGTATCTCTCTAGTTTCATTATTTTTATTTTCTAATATGAGAAAGGACACTATATTTTATTGTCTCCCATCAGTTCAATTTTTAATGGTTTGATTATTATTCAATTCTAACCTAATTTAAATTTCTACTTGACTCATGAGTTACATGAAAGGTTATCATAATTGTGATTGTCATGCCTGCTTTTATATTTGAATCCAGTAGAATTCTACTATAGACAGAATTTTTTTAACCTGTATTTTCTTTTATTGTAGGACAAGGTCTTTGCAATGAACTGTGATTTTTTTTTGTTTGTTTGTTTGTTTTTTCTTGTTTTGAACCAGAGTCTGAGTTGCCATATTTCCCGGGTTGGATTCAAAACTGTGATTCTTCAACCTCATCTTCCTTGAATGCTTTGATTACACACTAATAACACCACACCTACCTAAGAAAATATTCATTTATGATACTCAATTTTGATATTCTTTCAAGTGTGATGTGAAGACTTTGCATATGGAGACATTTTGTGATTGTGTCAAAGGAGCTCTAAAAATATTTCTGTTATTTATGTGCCTGTTTTTATACCTGCCTCTTATGGTTTGTGTCTGCATGCCCTCTTAAAGCCTCATGTGGTCATAGCATTTCTTCAGAGGTGGCTGAAGGTAGAGTGTGTGATTCATAGTACAATGCTGGGATTAAGGGTGCTGGGGCAGCGTGAGTGTTGTACTTGGTCTAGGATGGGTAGCCTGCATGCAATGTAAGGGCAGGAAGGGTCTTGTTTCCCTTCCCCTTGCCGTCTTTCCCCACCTTGAAGTATTGCCCCATTGCCTTTTGTCACCCTGCCTTGGAGCCAGCTGATCATGGACTGAAACCTCTACACACTGAGATAAATATACCTTTTCTCCTTTAACTTTGGGTGCTGGATATTTTGTCTCAGTAATGAGAAGAAAGTAAGATCCTGTCACATACATTATTTATTTATAATGTTATTCAAGTGTTTGTACATTTGCTAAATTTTATCTACGTTACTAGCCAGTACTTTAGAGAAATATGTTGAGTATTCCTAATTATATTTCTTAATATTCAAATAATATATGAATATAATACATATGTTCCTTATAGTGGTAATTGAAGTTAATTACAGAATTAGTATATTAATTTAAGTAGTAAACTTTGCAATTTCTACATCTATAGCTATTAAAAAGGACTTTCCTTACTATATCTAGAATAACTTTATATAATTGAATATACACCTGAATTATTTTTAAAATACTTATGTCAAGCTTTGAATGACTTCATACTACACCTATTTCTCCTATAAGTGATGAAGCTCTTGTGATTGTTTTTTTAACCTCAAACAAATGATACTTTCCTAGTGACAAATTTTGTTTATTTATTATCATGATGGATATATGAACTTCCAAAAATAATTTTCCTTCATCATCATAGTTTTCTTTATATTTTCTCTTTTTAATTTATGCATTGAGTTTCAGTCACTTTTGTTTTTGTTGTTTTTTCACATCTTGTAATTATTTTAGTTTAGAAATAAACTAATTTGTTATATTATGTTTATTTTTGTGTTTAGCCTTGATATTTAACCTTGCTTATCTAATGTTGGTTTTACTCATGCTAACTTCTGTTAAAGACACCTTAAATTCCTTTTATTTTCTCATCATTTGTGACTTTTTAAAATGTTTTCCACACTGTTTTGCTCTTTTGGTTTATATCCAAATGCCCCCCCCAAATCTCATCTACTGTAAGAGGTGTTGGATTCAGGGGCCCGTCACTGACTTGCTGTTGGAAGGTGGGAGCCTGTGAGAAGAGGAAGAGGTGGGTTCCAGGGCATGTGGTCTGAACTGCCTAGCTCTCGCCCAGGTTTTTCTGTCACCCTTTCTCAGCTTCCTGTTCACCATGTTCCTTCCCAATGGCTTCCTGTCTTGGGGCTCACAGACCATGGACCACAAACGGTGAGCGGCAATAATTGTTTCCTCCTTTAAATTGGAGGTGTCGGATATTTGTCCTAGTGATGAGGAAAGTGACAAAGACACACACTATCCTAAGTGTTAGTATCTGCAAATCAGTATTTGACCAGAGAGCTGACTTTACAAATTTTGGATGGATTTCAAAGTTGCTTTAATTAATCAGCACCACAGAAGCTGCTCACACTCTTAAACAGTGAGAGAGTGTTGCAAGGTGCAGTCTTACTATGTTCTGCATCCATCAACAGGTATGCCATTAAAACACATGTGCTGAATCAGATTTTGCCCAAGATTGTCACATCCAGCCTCAAAATTAAGTTATATAATAAGGGATGAATTTATGCAAGAGTTAACGTTTTGGGTTTTTAAAAAACTTTTATGAAATTCAACTAATGTTTAGCATACAAATTAAGTGCATAACAACTTTGGGTACAATGGGGTGTTTGAAAAATAACATCCTGAGAAAACACAATGCAAGTTATCCCACAGTCACTGTGGAGGTTATAATTATTGAAACACTATTACTTGAGCTGCATGTAAAATAAAAATTATTCCACATTACTCTTCTTAGCCAGTGCTGTAAATAAAACATTGTTAACAGGCTCTCTAGGCACACAATAGAAGCCCTGTTTTCATTTCTACCTCCTTCTAAATGTTAAGTGAGCGCTGCCTAAGGCTTTTTTTTTTTCAAGATTGGATATTTTGGACAGTTATTGAAATAATTCAATATTTAGGTGCAATAATGAGGTTTGAATGTCTTTTTTAAAAATTAATAACAATGTAATGAAAAGATTTTGAGGTTAGTGAGCTTATCGAAGCTTAGCTTGGTCAACCATTCTTCCATTCTGCAGATGTGAAAATTTGTTCTCAGAAGTTATTCAGATTAAAAATTAATGAGCTGTAGTGTATCTGTGTCTTCCACTACCCCCTAAGTGGCTTAAACATGAGCTACTGACTGAGAAAAAGTTTCTATACTTAGTTAATTTAGTACAGAGTGGTGAGTCATAAGCACTTCTTTTATTCTATACATATACACGTTTTTAGATACTTCTGATCATGTTCAGATAATATGACCATTTATTACTATCTGAAGTTTCAAACAATTACTGTCCACATCCATCTTCCATACCAAAGCCAACATTATTGAATTAAAACAGTTGATTGTAGAGTCTTAAATGTAGATGTTCGCATCAACTTCTGTTTACCTCCTTCTATTATCATATGCTGTTAATCAAACTTCTGGAGGCATCTTTGTACCGTGTCATTTAAGTGTCAAAGTACACACTCACATTGATGGCTTCTACCACAAATTTAAGAATCAGGAAATGAGATAATATTACAATTTTCTAGTGAGTTACTTCTTCATGTCTGATTTAAATGTCTGACTCTGAGCTCTGGTGCATTTGAAGCTAAAATGCTAACCTGGATGCTGTAAGCCAAACCAGATTCCAGCGATTTACCAATTCACTTCGTTGTAACATCCTAGTCAGTGTAAGGATCTGGCTCCCTTGCCTCAGACACAGGGATTATGTCTGGATTCAGGGGAAGTTTAGCACCACTATCGAGGAACACAACCAGCCTGTGCTCATGCTGATAAAAATGTATCTGTCTTGTTTGGCAAGGACAATCCGAGGCAGCTGCTCCAGCAAAGCATTGCAGTCTTTTCCTTTTGATTCAATGCTATCTTAACTTCAGCTGGAGCTAATCCCTTGAAGTCCTGCACATCTCCTATTGGATGTGGCTCGGGATCCCCATTCCAGCTCTACATGAATGGCAACTATATCTCCTGCAGAGCCACACTGCACACCCATCACTGCTCTTCCTTATGAGGCTAGCATTGCTTATTAGGAGGCCATGGTTTCCTGCTATGACACATATGGATACTTCCTTCTCTTCAAACTCTACTATACTCTGAAGTACATTGGTCGCCCTTTAAGATCCGTCTCCTTTATCATTCCTTAGTAATTTCCTGCTATTATGCAGCTAAAACCTGTTTCTCCTTTCAGGTTTATGTTGAGAGCATTTGCATGGTTGCCTTTCCTTAGAATCTCAGCAAGGACCAGGTGCCGGTCTCTACTCTCAACTCACCTACTTCAACCTGAAGAGCAACTCTGCCTCTCCCACTGCCCAGTGTATTCGTTCTGTTATTGATTAGAAATCTTGTGAAGAGAACAGGCTGTATCTAAACTGTTTTCCTATTTCCTTTCTCTAGGTCTAACGCCTTTTCAGTTCACAATGAGTAAAAAAAGAGCAAAGACAGTTTAACCATCGTTGTATTTTCTACCTCAGTCTTTCCTGAAATCTTGCCCAGAATACTCTATGGTTATAAACTTAGATGCTTTGATGGCCACTTCCTCCTCATTCTCCTCTGAAGAGGCCAGCTATCATATGGCTGAAAGAGTGTGTTCCTGAGCCGAGGTGTGGAACTTGCCAAATGGTGCTTTCATTTACTGGTATAGCCAAAATTATTGCTTGATAGAGTGTCCTGTGACTCACAGGTCGTTGGTCTCAAGGATATTCCTAAGACTGTGTAAAATAGATGTTCCAGTAGTGACTAATTACTGACATGACTTCTTTCTCAGAATGTGCTCTGCACAACATGTTGATAATAGAAGCACTTTACAACCTTTGTCCCACCACAGCCCAAGGACGTAGAGAAAATAGATTTGGGTAGATACAGTTGGAGTCCTCTCTTGGGAACCTGTGCAAAAAATTTCAAAAAATAATAATAAAGAGACACACTGAAGTATATAAGGTGATCTGTGACTTTCTGATGCTGGTGTTAAAAAAATAATCTCCAAAACTTTCTGTCAGATACATTTCTGGTTAATTCTCTTTCCAGAGTCTGTATCTTTAGTCTATTCACTTAAAATATTAATTCAGTTCTGTGAAATCTCCATGTGCTGTATAACCTCATTCAAATTGGATTGCTCTCATGTATGACATGGTCAATTCTTTGTTTCTTTTTTTTTTTTTTTTTTTTTTTGGCGGTACTGGGGATTGAACTCAGGACCCTGCGCTTGCTAGGCAGGCGCTTATTCCAATGAGCTATATCCCCAGCTCCGACATGGTCAATTCTTGATGGCAGACCATCAACAGAAGTGACCATGGCGACTTCGAGGCTAAGGCAGTTAAAATGCCCTGTGTGACTCCTATTCTCCTTCCTAGCTGCAGCCACTTGGCAGTCACTGCAGACAAGGCAGCATCCTCTGATCTCTGAGTCACCTGTCGGGCAGCACTGCCCCTGAGAACAGCGAGCCCTGCAGCTGAGTTTGGATGTGTGAGAGATGAACCTTGGATGTGTGAAATCCTTGATATTACTCGATCTGTTACTGCATCACATTCCAACTAATCGCAAACATGACTTAAGAAAGAGATTTATACTCTAAAACAGAACTTTATGCCTGTCCACTGTTCTGTGCCCTATACTTCTGGCACAGATTCTCTCCTTGACCAAACCTTGGCCAAGATCCTGGGAGCCTCAGAACCTTCTTTTTAAACTGACCACAACTTCGGCCAATAAAGACATAAATATGACTCTGACATAGCCTCTAACAGCTTCAGGCTGAGTCTTTAGGATGACCCATGCCCCTCTCGAAGTGGCTGAGAAAAACAAAGATTTCAGAAAAGTGTTGAGGTGCTTTCCAGTCAACACAGGAAGACAGAGCCCTTGTCCCCCAGCCTGGGAGGGTGGGATCTGAAATTCCCAGTAAGCTCCACTTCACAAGCACAGATGAGTTTCTCCTGGACCAATTCTGTCCGCACTTCTTGTAATTTGTCATTTATTCTTCTGAGTCCCTGCTCCCTACCATTCTCTACTGCTTGATTTTCTCAAGAAAATGCTCACTTGCCTCTGTAAAAATCAAAGTCAAGTTCAGCTTACACAAGACATTTTTTTCCGATAGTAGTAACACATGGCAATGAAAATCTATCTGTACCACTTAAAGGAGTGTCTGGACTTGCCTTGGATGTTTTCCCATTGGAATCAACTTTTTTCTCCCGCCTGTATCCTGACACCTTTCAGCCACATAACCAGCTACAGAGTAAGTGAAATTAGGTCATGGCTTAGATCCCATTCATTAAGAGAGTCTTCCTTCTGGGTCCTCTCTCATTACCATGAAATATCCTGTATTTCCCTAGAAACTATCCTTTATCCCTATACCATTTTGTGGCCCCGCTCAACTCATATGTTGGAATGTAAAGTCCATATGATGGTATTAAAAAATAGGCCTGTATTTTTTTGAGGAATGATTGGGTGAAGAGGAATGTGGGATTAACAACCTTCTAAGAGCTGTTTCAGAGGACTGCCTGGCCTTGCCACCTCCGTAGAGGAAAAGGATTTATCTCTTTTCCTTTGTGCTTCTCCAACCATATAGAAACACAAAAAAGAGGTCCTCACCAAATATCAATTCACTTGTTGCTGTAAGCCTAGATATTGCAGCCTCCAGGAGTCCAAAAAATAAATTTCTGTTGCTTATAAATCACCCAATCTAAAATATTTCATTGCAGTGCCTGAAAAGCAGTAAGAGATTTATTGTTCTACTAGTTGCACATTATTACACTCTTCCCTTACTGTGAATATTTCCACAATTACTACTCTATTAACTTCTTAATTACATAAGATGTTATTCTGAGAAACTAGTACAGTGCATGATGATTAAAAAATATTTGTTAAACAAGCATAGCTGGTAGTAAATGAGACAATTTAAAACATCAAAACCATGTCAATTATTTTGTGTTGAATTTAAAATCTACTATAATTACTACTACAATAGGTTTTCAAACTTCCCTAAAATGTAGAGAAATTCAATTATTAAAAAGAAAAGCATCTCACTGAACCAATGACACTGTCAGATAGAATTCTGAGATCTCTTAAAAAATTAAAAGAAACTATAGTGAAATTCTGCTGCTGCGTGTAAGAGGCTAATTGGCAAAGTACACTGCCGTGCTGAGGACGGGAGGATGTTAAATAGCTTTACAAAGGAGACTCACGTTGTCTTTGCTCCGTAAAAGAGCTTCTTTCTTTTGATTCTGTTAGGAAATGACTCTTCCCCTTGCATCGCTTTAGGACATTGATCTCCTTTACTTAAACAATTATTGTGCAGCTACCGTGATTGTAGATTTCAGAGGAACAGAAGGGAAAAAAAAACTTGTGGTTTAAGGTAAAGCAAGAGGTTCATTGATTGGTTTAGCACTAAGCAAAGAGAAAGCAGGCTTTCCAGGGGAATTAAGGGCAAGGAGGCAGCGTTTTGTAGTGCACTAAACGGTGGTATCCACATCAAGAGAAAGCGATAAAGCCTATGAATCAAAGGTGGCTGGAGAATGAAGTAGAGTGCCCACTGTAGGCTCCTAATATTAGAGCAGCTTTGAGTTTTGAAAGATGTAGGGCATGAACGCTCAAGACGTAAAGAACTGACACAATTCGAGAGAAAAAGAAAACAGGTTTGAATGTAACATTCCTGTGGCAAAGAGCTTTCCGTAGTAGAAACAAGCTAATCTTAAAGATTATTTTAAGTACAGACATATATGTATGTAAGAGTTTCCAGGGGTGTTTAAATGAATGATCTGTGTACATTTGGGGACCAGTCCTCCTCGTTATATTGAGTACTCACTTTATTTGATGTATTTTTATAAATAATATTATAATGATTTTGATCTTGACAAATAAATCGAAGACCATTTCTGCTAGATACATAATAATGTATGAAATACACAATGCACATACATATACACATACAAATAGTATATATACATTGTATATATACATTCATATAATGTTTTGTAAAGATCCTAAGTATGTATATTATTTAAATATATATAAAATAGTCTTGTGAGTGGATACAGATATGAATATAAGTAAAATACATGTAAGCTAAACAATTTTAAATAATATTGGGTATTTTTATGTTATTGACATGTATAGGTCTGTGGATTTGATGTTGGATGCTAAGTTTTTGTAAAGTATGATGGTTGAAGAATTGAACTGAAAAAAATGTTTTTAAATAAAAAGTGAAAAAAACCCAGAAATGAATGGAATTGTTTTCTCTGTCATATAATGACTGACATATTCATATCAAAATTTCTTCCCCAAAACACCTGGTATTTTCCATATGAGATGATTCTGAGCCACCTATTTCAATTATGTGTTGTGAGGCAAGCATAGACAATCTAATGCTCACTCGTAAAAGCCTATGTTTAATTGATATAGAATCATGTGACAAACTCTCCTATGTAGATTCCTAGATAATAAGAAAATAGAGATAAACTATTAAAGCATTTAATGGAAATCTATTGTATTTAAGATACAAACACATATCTTTTATAAATCTCAATCCTATAATTCAAGTCTTTCAGTATTGAATCTGTTGCTATACACCCCCTTATGCTTAAAACATCCAATTTCTAATTAGTCTCCTCTTTGTATACTCAGGGCTGAGTGCTCCTATTATGCATTCCAAGGACATCATTATGTTTCAAGACCCTATGAACTGTGAATCAAATTATGTGCCATGCATGTACCAATATGCCAAAATGAAACACACTATTCTATATAACTAACACAAACTAATAAAATTTTCAAAAGGAACATCTGTATTTAACCCCTTTATGTTATCTTCTGTATAATTCACACTCATAACTCTGCCAAGAGATTATCAGTTCTATGAAAGTGTGAGAAATTCAGTTGCTTTTATTTTATTTATTTATTTATTTATTTTTTTGCGGTACTGGGGATCGAACTCAGGACCCTGCGCTTGCTAGGCAAGCGCTTATTCCACTGAGCTATATCCCCAGCCCTTTCAGTTGCTTTTAATTTTTAGGTAATTAAAAATGGTGACTGTTGTTTACTAAATGCCTTCCCTGACTTTATATGAAAACAAAGCAAAGGTCCAAGTACAGCACTTTAGAGGAACAAGGGAGAACAAGTTAGGTAGTGGGAAATGAGAAAGAATAAAGAGGAAAACCCAGTGAAATGCAGAGTTTTCATTTGGTTACTGTGTCTTCATTGCCTAGAATTATCCCATTGGAAGAGAGACAGTCTGGGCTATTCACCTCTTACCTTTGAGGCATTGAGAGTTATTTTAAAATCATTAATGCTATTTCATCTCTAGGTTGTTCTGTTTCCTCTCTCTCTCTATCTCTCTTTCTCTCTTTGGTAAATTTCACTGGGTGTAGAAAAGTTCTCTAGGCAGTGAGAAGCTGTAGGTTTTAACATAATCTACACTGACTACAGATAAACTCTGTGGTTAAAATCAATGTCATCTATATTTTGCATAAATCCTGAGTTTCAGTAACTAGGTGAAGTGAAAAATTACTTCTGCATATACAGATGAATATATAATTGAAACGTTAAAATGGCTTTCAGAACTGTGTCCAGGGTCAATTAAAATTCCTGAATATAAACTATCTTGAATCACTATCACATTGACTTAGAACATTATCTTACAAGTGTCTTAGAACATTATCTTATAAGGCTTACAAACAGTTCTTGATTAAACATGCTGCTTATAATCTAATCTAAGTAAAGTAATTCAGGATAATAGTTCAATGTGTTTGACAAAGAAGCCCAAGTTACTATGTGTAAGTTAGTGAGTGAAAATTCTGATTAACACTGAAGAACCTCTTTATGGATTTGCTCTTGACAAGATTTTGTTTATCATGTGTCAATGCAAAATAAATTTTTTCATAGGGTAATGTAGTTTCAGTGGGAAGCACTCAGCTCATACTCAAGAATCTGATTTACTTTCCAGACTCCTAACTAAATGCACAGGTTTTTAAATTTCAGCAGGAGCTGGGGGTATCAATTGGGATTTTTTCTTTCCCTGGTGAAATGAAATTGAATTGAAAATTTAAATCCATTTCCAACTGTCTTATCTCATGTCCGGAAATGCATGTTTTGAAAGACTACTTTTTCTCAGTTTCTGTAAGTCGTTAAACTCACTCATATATCATGCTATTATTACTATGAACTTTAAAGAAAGGGCCGGTATCTTAAGCTAATCTCTGTGGTAAGAAGTACTGCACTTAATAGATGTTCAAATAAATGAAACGAGTTTGCAGAACTAAATTGTTTTATATTGATTTTTCTCCTTAAAATAGATTAAAATACATTTTATTCCTGCTTTATATATATTCCACTATCTTAGAGTTACCATTATGAAAGAATCCCACTTTGTTATGTTAAAAAAATAATTTGAAAAATTTGGTTTTAAGAAAAAATAAAATCTGAGGAAAATAACAATGAAATAATAACTTTTAACATAAATTTGTAGATCAGTACTTCTTTTTGTTGTTGATTGCATAAAAAAGATTCACACAGTAGGATATAATTTTGAAAGTGTTAAAATTTGCATTCATTAGAGTTGCAGTGGCTAATCAAGAAATTTCCAATTAAACACCACTTCAGGTTCATCAACTGTGAGAACTGTCTACATGGCTAATGATAAAATTTAGGCTGCACCAAACTATTCTTGATCTGTTTTGATCGGAGTATTTCCCTCTTACCATTTGCTATCTACCTTTGAAGGTAGGATCAGCAGCTTTTATATTTTTAATAATTAGTAAAGTATCACGTATAAAAGCAACTAGACAAGAAATTATATATTTGCAATTTAAATTATGCATATCCTTACATTTGACAATTGCAATTTTTCCTGATGGGAATAAATGTTGAAAGTGACTTACCCAAAGTTTTAAATTTCCTACATAAAATTTGAGACCTGAATAGATTAAATTATTTTTCAAGAAAGGGGTCAAAATTGAAATAGATCCTAGAACTCCTCAATATCATGAAATTGAAAATCATAATGCACTGGATTTCAGCAATAGTCACCAAGTAGATAAATCCTTTCTATGTATTTTATCCTAAGTAGCAAAGTGGTTGCCAAGAAACTGTGTGTTCAGAGACAGAAATTGCTGTGAGCTTTGTAAAGAAGTGGTAAGATGCCAAGCAGGCCATCTGCCTTATGTTAGTCAGTATTTAATTCTCTCAAGTCCTGACTTTTCTGACTCGTCTTAGAAGGAATTTTGTTATTGTTGCTAATGAGCTATCTTAATTACTTATGTCTATATCTTATATTAGTACACACATAAAATTTTTAAAGTATAAACTGTAGTCTATATAAGATTTAATTAATGACAACATTATGAAACAGGCAAAATCATACCAAGTTAGCCGTTTATGAATATCACTATGTCTTCCTTTGGATCCAACTTTCAGACTGCCAGAGACTGCTGGAGACCTCCAAAGGCCTCTTCCTCCATGGGACAGGATTGACAAGGAAAAGGGTCATCTGTTTTAGGAGAGTGTAGTAAACATGTTGGCCAAGCGCATGGACTCTACAGTAAGACTGACCTAGTCAACTGTTGGCCCCACTTAGTATGGGCTTTACTTGGTCACTCAACCTACTAGGCCTGACTCTTGTCTTTAGCCTGTCATCCACCTACTTAGGCCTCACCTTTAGTCTTTGGGCTTCAGGTTTCCCTTATGGTTACTGTAAACAAATTATGTTAATTTGTGGAAAGACCTTACTGTGTGCTTATCAGTAGTTAGTGACCTATCAAAATAAACTTTTATCCAGACCTGATCCACTAAGAATGTTTCCCAATTTTTAAATGGCAAAACCATATAAATGTTTATATAATCATTCTAAATTTAATACACTTATTTTTAAAATATCATATTACAGTGTTTACTTACTAAAGCTTTTTTTTTTTTTTAATTTGCGGTACTGGGGATCGAACTCAGGACCCTGCGCTTGCTAGGCAAGCGCTTATTCCACTGAGCTATATCCCCAGCCCACCTTACTAAAGCTTTTTCCTCCCTCGATCCTGGTAACATTTACTGCCCATTGATTATGGCAATATAATTTCAAAATTTCCCACATGTATGGTAAGAACTTTCTGAATATAAATATTTTAATAAGAACAATGAGAACATGGGGAAATGGTAAAATAAACCTATTCAGAAATCTGTAAATTAATTTCAACAACCAAAACTATTGATTTAAGAAAAATATGATTAAATCTTGTTAAGCACATTTCATAGCTTAGATTTTTGATTTGCCTAATTTCATTCTTTTCTCACCAGCTTCAGCTTAATACTGAACACTAAGGTGCTCATAACTATGGTAACTGTAAAAACAACTGCACCTGGTATCTTGGTTACTTTTCTCTCATTGCTGAGACAAAATACCCAACGCCCAAAATGAAGGAAGGAAAGGTTTATTTAGCTTACAGTTTGTGCAGGTTTTAGTCCATACTTGGCTGGTTCAGAGGCAGAGTGGTGCAAGGCAGAGGGCAAACTGTTCAGGGCAGCAGAGCACAGCAAAAATCACAAGCAAAAAGGGAGGAATGGCTGCAAGCAGCCTCCTTTTCTCCCCTACATTGTAAACAGCCTATACCCACCCAGGGGTTGTGAACCTCTCACACAATTTCCATGCCCTCCTCTTCCACAGGCTCAGGATGTATACAAAGTAAGCACCTTGGCTTCCTGCTGAATCACTCAGCCAAACCTCTGGACTCCCCAAGTTGACACAATGTATCAACCATAACATTCCACCCCTTGTCAACTTGGCAACCAGACACATTTCTTTAAACCAGTTTCCAGATACAAAGACATGCTTATATTAGAACCATAACATTTTCCCCCCATACAAATGAAAATTAAACACCTCCAACATTTAAAGGCACAAAATAAACATCACCATTCCAAAAGGCACAAACAGGGGAACATAGAGCACTGGGACTAAAGCAAGTCCAAAATCCGGCAGGGCTAACATTGTGTCCTGTAATTTCACATCCAGCATCTGAAGCAACATATTGTAGATTGTGAGCTCCAAAGGGCTTGTGTCAGATATGGCACTTTTGGTGGTTGTAACCTTCATGGCTTCTCTCTTAGGCCCACTTTGCTCTCTCCATGTAGCTTTTTTTAGATGATCTACGGTGCTGTCTTTTTTAAACTTTTTAGGTCTCCAGTGTACCTTTTTCTTTACACTTATAGCCTCACATATTGCCCTCTCCAGGGCACACTGCCTGGCCTCCCAGGCCTTCTGAAATCTGGGTGGAAGCCTCTTTAACTTCAGAACTCTTGCATTCTCCTTGCACCTAAAACCAGGGCCATGTGGATGATGCCAAGGTCTGCTGCCACTGGGAGCAGTAGCCAAACTTTTCTCTCTCTTGGCCTTAGGGGTCGAGTGCCTGGATCACGGGCACACTGAGTCCAATTCTAAGGAACAAATTTTTTATGCCACCACCATTTTGGAGCTTGGTGCAGTGGCCACTGCCACCATTGTGGAACATGGCACTCTGCAGCTTCCTATTTAAGGCAAGGTCTCTCACCTTTACGGTTTTGAGGCTGCAAAGGGTGGAGACTTGCTGCTTTTTGTGATACCCTCAGGCCATCTTTTTTTTGTTGTTTTTTCTCAGTAATAGAGATCTCCTCAGCCTTATCTTTGCAATCCACAGCTTTACTGGAGCTTTCTTTTTGGCCAAACTCACAACATTTTAAATCATCCTGCTGGGCTCTTTGCTCTTGATTGTCAATATAAGCCTGGCTAAAAGCCCCCAACAATAGCCATGCCACTGCCCCAAAATTTAACTGCCTTAAAATATTTTTGCCAGATTAATCAGTTTGCTGCTGCCCTTAATCTCAGTCTTAGGCAAAGTCTCTGGACATGAGTAAAATGCAGACAAACTTTCTGCCAAGCCATAACATACATCATTTGGAGTCCAACAGCCAACGCAGTCCTTCCCATCAGAAACCTTCCAAACCCGGTCTTTACCGGCAGGATTTCTATCAGCCTTCTGGTCTTTCGAGCTCTGACCAGAATCTCCCAGACAAAACAGCCGAAGGCGTTCCAGTGCATCCCTTTCAGGCGACATCTCTGAACCTTTCCAAACTCTTCCCACAAGCCATTTCCAAAGGCTCTTGAACCACATTGTCAGGTATAGTCACAGAAACAACCCCGCTCCACTGGTACCAAATTCTGTCTTGGTTACTTTTCTCTTGTTGCTGAGACAAAATACCCAATGCCCAAAATGAAGGAAGGAAAGGTTTATTTAGCTTACAGTTTGTTGAGGTTTCAGTCCCTACTTGGCTGGTTCAGAGGCAGAGTGGCGCAAGGCAGAAGGCAAACTGTTCAGGGCAGCAGAGCACAGCAAAAACCACAAGCAAAAAGGGAGTAATGGCTGCAAGCAGCCTCCTTTTCTCCCCTACATTGTAAACAGCCTATACCCACCCAGGGGTTGTGAACCTCTCACACAATTTCCATGCCCTCCTCTTCCACAGGCTCAGGATGTATACAAAGTAAGCACCTTGGCTTCCTGCTGAATCACTCAGCCAAACCTCTGGACTCCCCAAGTTGAGACAATGTATCAATCATAACACCTGGATAAAAGTGTTGGGTTTGGAGTTCCCCCAAAAGTCCCACACTCAAAATTCTCAGTATTTGGCTTGGAAATCTGATCAAAACTTCAATTCTTAGATCATGCTGTTTGACCTCTATACAAACAACTATCCTTAAGAAAGTTGAACAAAAGCAATCATGAATCACTTAATATTATGGTGTTGGAGATGGTGTTATCATTTAATTGACAAAGACATTGTCCAAATAAATTAACAGAGAAAATCTGAGCATGGGACATATATGAGATGATCTTTAAACCCCTGAAATATTACAAGGAGTCTATTGGGCCACACACATGTGCAATACTTTAAGCCTAGGAATGACGTGTGATCATTACTTTGTCTTTCAGGGTCACTTTATTGTGAGATACAGAGCAAATTGAAACTTACCACACATGAAGACTTGTCTCAACTCATGTGTGTGAAGTTACTCAGTCAACTTGGAGTCTTACTGCTTCAAAGCACTTAAAACATGTCCAGTCTGTTTCTGTTTACTAGTTTACTAAGCAGAAATGTCAGTGGTTAAGTATGACAAAGAATTTACACTTTCTAGGATTATCCAATCAATTCACACCGTAAAGAAAAAAGGCAACAAGAGTTAACACAGTTCACAAGAAGGAATCCTGTGAAAAAGAGATGGGCATTTGATTATACAACTCCTTAATACATTGCTTTAAATTATGAATTGTAAGCAATGAGAAAAGAAAACCCCAAAAAAAGAAATGATTGTCTTATGCATATAGAAGAAAATGGTTGATGGACTATTCCTGAGTAATCCCAAATGAAATAATAAATACATTAGCTTTCAAACATGTGTGGGTGTGCGTGTGTGTGTGTGTGTGTGTGTGTGCGTGTATATATATATATATATATATATACATGCACACACATATATAAATCCATAATTTATCATGCATGATTGATGTGTGTATATTTCAGGCAAGATAATTAAAATATAAATGAATATCATTACATAAATAGAAGTATAAAAAGAGCCAAATACAAATTTGGGAATTGGAGAGTATAATAAGCAGAATGAAACCATAAAGACTCTAGGTCTGGAAGACCGGTTAGTTTAAAGCACTCAGCTTGGTGATGAAAGTAAAAGTAACAAGGCTGAAGCTGCCTTAAAGGCATGTGCTCTGCCCACAAAGCACATAAACTTACATATAATGTGAATCAGAGAAGGACAGGGGAGAGAAAAAAGGCGGGATATTGAAGAAAATGATGATCTAAAACCTCCCAAGCATGATGGAAAACTTAACTGGTTCATCCAAAGAGATCAACAAATTCTACATGGTGTCATTTTGAGATCCAGACCTCAATGCATCAGAGTAAAACTTGTTGGAATTCAATAACTGACAGTGAATAATAAAGATATGCATACAATAGTGTTGCATCTTAACCTAAATGAGATTTCTCACAAGATTACCAGCTAATTTCTTAACAAATTCATGGATTAACAAATATTGAAAGAAGAAAATTACCGATCTTTCATTGCATATCTAGCAAAATGATCCTTCAAAATTAATGACAACTGATGGAGCCTGTTTCACTAGTTTTCCAGCAGTGGGACTTTCCAGCTACTGGAAATACCCAAGACCAGGAACTGTCAAATTGATTTCCAAAGTGGCTGTACGGAGAGACTTCCGGGAAGATGGCAACCAGGTGTGAGGCAGAGGGAAACCCTCCCAGAGACCGATCCTTTATGCACGGGTGCCAGGTTCGCGGATGCGAAATTCCAACTGATCGTGTTGCTCTCCGCGGCCTGAGCATTAAAGGGTCGGCTGGATAAGCCGTGGCAAGAAGTGGGCGGGCCCTGAAGGCGGGGCGCCCGAGGCGATCGACGCTGAGCTTGGGCCGCAGCTCAGCTGAATCCGCATACAACCGAGAGCGATTGCGACAGGGCGGACCCTCCCAGCTCCTGAACCCGATCGGCTTGGAGGCGTCTGTAGCAAGGATTTGTTGGAGGCGGCGGAGCAGAGTAAACTCAGAGAACATGCTCCTCGGGCAGACTGCGCCAATCTGAGCAGCGGTCCGGGATCCCGCTCAGAGCCCCACCCCCGCAGCCGGTGCCACGGGAACTGTGCTAGCTGGGGTCGGCGGCTCCTGCGAGAAAGCCGAGGAGGCGGAAAAGCACCAGGGAGCGCCAGGATCTCCTGCCGGCACCAATCTGGGAATGGGTGAGCCAAGTGAACATTGCAGCAGGATTTCTGAGTGGGGAATAAGCTCAATCCAGGGAGGTACATCTGAGCGGCATTCCTGTCTGCACGATCCCAGGATGAGTTGATTGGGCGCCCTGACCGGTTTTTTTGAGTCGGGAAGAACCTCCGCCCAGCGAGGGACATCCGAACAGCTTTACTGACTGCAGGATCCCCAGGTCGGAAGAGCTGGCTGGGCACCCCGAGGGGATTTGTGAGGGGGGGAAGGAGCTCCACCCAGGGAGGAACACCTCAGTGGCCCCCTGCCTGCAAGGTACCTGGGTCGGCGAGCTGTTTATGCGCCCCAGCCAGGTCTCGGGGTAGGGAGTAGAAGTGCAAATCTCAGCAGACAGCTTAAGGGACATTCTCCCAAAGAGAAGGAATCATTGGAGCAGCCTCTCCACCAGACCTTTGCCTGCTGAACTGCCTGGGGAATTTATAGCTCCACATTTTGAATCTCATACCCAAAAATGGGAAAAGAGAGGAACAAAATGCAGTCTCAAAACTCAACCCCACCCAGAACAAGTTTTGAATGCAAGGATACAGGGGAACCAGGAAGCCACATACATGCAAGTTATGAAACGATTGCATGTGAAATGAAATAACTCCAACAGGCCATAAAAGAGCTTAAAGCAGAAATTAGCCATATACCCGCAATGATTTCTCAGACAAAAAACGAGCTGAAAACAGTAATGGAAGAAATGTTCCGTGCACATAGAGAAGATATAGACAAAAGACTAGAAGAAAATAGGAAACAAATGGAAACGTTACAAGAGCAATTTAGGAATGAATTACCAAGAATGCAACAGGTCCAAAGAGAATGCCAGGACTTGAAAACTTACACTGAAACCTTGCAAAACCGCTTAAATGAAACCGAAGATAGAATTTCAGGACTTGAAGACAGCATGGCAGCTTATGAGCGTGAAAGGAAGAATCTCATCATATCATCAAAGACACAAAAAAAGTCAATCCAACAGCTCCAAGAGGTAAAACATAACAATATTCGAGTTATATGAGTGTGTGAAACAGCAGGAGACCACACAAACGATATAAAAAGAATATTTGCTGAAATAATAGCAGAAAATTTCCCAAACAAGGCAAAAGATACTGAAGTTCAGTTAATCCAGGCATAAAGAAACCCAACGATCCCCAACCCAAAGAAAAACACACACAGGCACATAATAGTCAGGTTCCCAGATATCCAGGAAAGGAACACAATATTAAAAGCTGCTAGAGAAATGAAACAGATCACCTATAAAGGAAAGCCAATCAGAATCACAGCAGACTTCTCAACAGAAGCCATGAAATCAAGAAGAGCTGGGAGCCAGATATTACAGATTCTGAGACAAAACAACTTCCAACCCAGACTGATGTATCCTGCAAAACTATCCCTCAAATTCAATGGAGAAATAAAATATTTCCACGAAGAAGAACAACTGAAGAACTTCATGAGTACTAATCCAGCATTGCCAACAGCAATAAAAGATATTCTAGACAGAGAAAAAAGAGACCACAATTCCAAGAACAACAATAGAAATAACTCCCTAAACAGAACAAGCAAGTAAACAGTCAGCAAAAGAAAAAAAACAACAAATAAATAACATGACCAGAATAAGCCAACATATTACCATGATAACCATTAATATAAATGGCCTCAACTCAAAGGTCAGAAGGAAAAGATTGGAAGAGTGGATTAAGGAAAACAATCCAATGATATGCTGTATACAGGAAACACATTTTACTCGAAAGTAAATCCACAGGTTGAAAGTTCAAGGTTGGAAAACAATTCTCCATGCAACAGGTCCCCAGAAAAAAACGGGTAGCTATTAGGTTTGCAAACAATGTAAACTTCAAAACAAAAACAATCAAAAGAGTTAAAGAAGGCCATTACATACTAGTCAGGGGAAAGCTGCAAGAGGAAGAGGTAACAGTCCTTAACAATTATTCACCAAACCATGGAGCACCTAACTTTACAAGTCAAATCTTGACAGACATAAAAAATCAAATAACTAATAACACTATTGTAATAGGGGACCTGAACACCCCTCTGACACAAAGAGACAGGTCAACCGGACAGAAACTCAGCAAAGAAATAACAGACCTGAAACAAAAGTGTGAACAAACGGACTTAGTAGATGTATACAGAGTGTTCCACCCCACAACATCAGAATACACATTTTTCTCAGCTGCACATGGGTCTTTCTCCAAAATAGAACACATGCTAGCCCATAGAGCATATCTACCTAAATGCAAAAGAATTCAAATTATCCCATGCATATTATCGGACCACAGTGCAATAAAATTGGAAATTAATGACAAAGAGAACTCCAAAAACCACATAAACACGTGGAAATTAGAAAACAACCTCCTGAATAACCAATGGGTCACACAAGAAGTTAAAGAAGAAATTAAAAATTACCTACGAATAAATGAAATCATAAGTACAACGTACCGGAATCTGTGGGATGCAATGAAAGCATTCCTCAGAGGGAAATTTATAGCAATGAACTCATATACAAAGAAAATAGAAAGAGCGCAAATAAATAACCTAATGATACACCTCAAACTCTTAGAAAAAGAGCAGCAAGCCAAACTAAGAGCCGAAAGAAGGGAGGAGATTATAAAACTCAGGGCAGAAACTAATGCAATTGAGATGAAGAAAACTCTACAAAAAATTAGTGAAACAAAGAGTTAGTTCTTCGAAAGAATAAATAAAATTGATAAACCCCTAGCCAACCTTGTCAAAAAAAAGAAGGGAAAGATCTCAAATTCATGCAATAATGAATGAAAAGGACGAAGTCACTACAGATCCAAAAGAAATACAAAAGATCATTAATACCTACTTTGAAAATCTGTATTCCCATAGGATAGAAAATACAGAAGAAATGGACAGATTCTTAGAAAGGTACAAATTGCCAAAATTGAATCAGGAAGACGTAAAAATCCTGAACAACCTAATATCAATTAATGAGATTGAAAACATCATTAAAAACTTGCCAACAAAGAAATTCCCAGGCCCTGATGGATTCACAGCAAAATTCCATAAAAATTTAGAAAAGATGTAATGCCAACACTCCTCAAACTCTTCAATGAAATCGAAAAGGAAGCAACTCTCCCCAACACATTTCTGGAGGCAAGTATTATACTGATACCAAAACCAGGGAGAGACACAACCACGAAAGACAGCTACACGCCAATCTCTCTAATGAACATAGATGCAAAGATACTCAACAAAATACTGGCAAATAGATTACAGCGAATCATAAGGAAAATTATACACCAGGACCAGGTAAGATTCATTCCAGGAATACAGGTATGGCTCAATATTCACAAATCAATTAATGTAATACACTATATTAATACAGTCAAAGAC
>PVLD010017555.1:0-41529 GCA_004027595.1 Dinomys branickii
CATCCATCCATCCATTCATCCATTCATACTGCCACACTTCCCTCTGGCCTCTACACAAGGTGTGGCTGAGCCCAGGGCTTAGGGGAGACAGGAGCCCATCTGCCCTCCCACCAAATTAGAGAGGAGCAGGAAGCAGATGGATGCATGATAAACAAGCAAACAGAGAAATAAGATAATTGCAAGCTGGGCAGTGTTCTGAAAGGAGCATGCAGAGTGGTAATGCGAATTGCTGGCACAGAGAAAGCCATCTGTGCCTCCGGGTGAGCAGGCCTCAGACACTCAGGGAAGTATCCCCATGGTGGTGTACCCAGGGTGGGTTGGGAAGGGCCAGCATGAGGGCATGAGGCCTGAGACAGGTGGGCTGTTCTAGGAACAGAAAGGTGGGGTGCGGGCCTCGGCTTCTGCCTGGTCCCTGGGTGCCACTGCTGCCTCCCTACGCATGTGACCAGAGGCTGGGCAACCTCTCAGGTGTCTAGGAACCTCATCTCAACTGCTGCCCTCCAGGTCCCCAGGGCTCCTTTCAACACCTCTGACTGTGGCCTCTGCTCACAGGCATTGCCAAGTGAACAGGCAGATGGCCCCAGCGCAGGCTGCACGGGAATCAGCACAATCACAAGCTCATCATGGCATCTGCACTTATGCAAACCCATTTCCGTGGGTGACCAGGCTGATTCTGCTGCTGGTTCACTTGGCCCTGTTTCCATGTACACAGCAGATGCTCACTTGCCTAAGTGGGGAAACCATGGAGCTGCCTTCTGAGGAGGAGGAAGGGCAAAGAGGAAGCAGCCAGATGCTGTAGTCTGGCTGGGAATGCTTCATCCAGGCTGGGGCTAGAGCTCTGAGTGCCCTTAAAGTCCCTTTTGTAAAACACACACACACACATACACACACATACACACACACAGCAGCAACACTCAGACTGGGGCACAGAGATACTTAAATCTTAAGCGTAAATTCTCCGTTACTGATTAATAAACAGTACCAGCTTCTGGGGAAACAGAGCTGCTTTCTCTCCTCACCAGAGCTGGCAGACACAGCTTCTGGCCATGCCCAGTGAGGAACGAGGCACACTGTGCATTCACACCCCGCGGGGCTGAATCGAGTGAGGTGTGGCTTCCCAGAGTCTGCCAGCTACAACGACCTGGGAGGGATCCACGCAGCGGCTCCACATGTGCAGCAAGCAAATGAGTCTGGGAAAGCACAGTGTGCTGAGGGGGACTGCCACACTGCCATCCCTAGCCAGCAGGACAGGGCCAAGCGGACAGGTCAAGAAAGGCATCCATGTGACATGCTGTGGTTGGAGCTGAAGGTTTATCAGGCCTGCAGCATGAGCCCCTAGCACTGAATCGGTCTGTTGTGTGGCATTTCCTTGACCTGTCACTCTTCTGGGCAGAACATGTCTAACTCTTATCAGCACATTCCAGAAACTCCTCTGAACATGGATCCAGAAGCCTCCAATGAAAGGCCCTTCTTAATTCCAGTTTGTGTCCCACCTTACTGGCACCTGGCCCACCTTGAGCTCCAGATCGTGAGTTGGCAGACCTGGCCAGGGGCAGCACACTTTTGGAAGGGTCCCAGCGTTGGGTGCACAGAATGAGAGGTAGGAGTGGCTGGGCTGTGGGTGGAGAAGACAGCACACTTGCAATTCCTCTGTCCTTCCTTCAAACTACGGTTGCCTTGCACAGGCTCATTGGAGTTCTCCATCCAACAGTTTGGAAGGAGGTGGTGGCCAAGCCCAAGTCAGCTTGTAAGAGGGCAACTGTGTGACAATCCCTCCCTTCCTTCTGAGTGCTTTCTATGCTTGACATGTAGGACCTGAGCTATGAGATCTGGCTGGTCCTTCCCATCCTCTGTGTAGTCCTCACTCAAGCCATCACCTATCATCTTGCTTCCACCTGCCACCCTCCAGGCAGAATCCAGGAAGTCTCACAGCAAGAACCAACCCTCATGTGGTCACGGCTGCCTCTCATCCTGGTGTATGCAGTCCCTCAGGAGAAGAACACAGGCCTTTCCATCTTCTTATCTCCTTGTATCCAGCTCAGCTCAATGAGATGCCAAGCAAATGGATGAGCTCATTCAAACAGACCCGCCTTGGGGAGGAATCTCTAAGTCCAGCTGGAGTTTGGTCCCTTTGTCAATCATCACAGGGTCCCTCACAAACCTTAGTATCCCTGACGCAGCCGCATTTGCAGCCTAATCTCGGTGGCACATTGCTGAATGTCTGCCTATGCTGTTTGTAGGTTCTGGGAGCCCTGGGCCAGCATCTTCCATCACAGTTGACTCACAGATCAGGCACTTAATAAATACTTGTTGGGCACAGTGAGAGAACGCTCCTCGGCAGGCAGAAGGGAAATTACACACTGCCGTAACGCAAGGCCTGAGCTCCGGAGACGCAAGGCAGTCTCCAGAATCTCATGAGCCCTGAGTCAATATTAGCTGGTAATTATGAGGCTGTGCTATATATAAAGTTATGACTAACAGCACCGCGTCCAAGGTAATGGTTGATGTTCTTACAGCACCTGGTCTGGGCACTGACAAGTAAATAACTGATTATCAGAAACGACATCACTCAACTCCCTGTCCAGTTATTTCTATTCTGATTGTAGAAAGTACAGGGATAGCCCAGAAAAAGCACCTTTCACTTATGGGGGAATGAAAGCCTTTGCATTCTAAGAGCACACAAATGAATCTGAACCTACTTTTGTGTTGGCACTGATGGATGTCGAAAAAGCACTTTCACGCCTATGGCCTGAGAATTTTTAATTAAAGGACTTGGTTCAGCAAATTGAGTATGTCTAACGCCATTACACTGATGAGATTCAATTAGGCGTTCGTTGGGCTCTGCCGGGTGACAGCCAGATGACCCGGCACAGCTCTCCACGCTCGGGAACCATTGTTTTTGTGTTTGTGGGGGCTTTTCTACATTTTTCTTTCTTTAAGGAACAGGTCTCAAAGAATGGGAGACCAGAGGGGAAGCTACAGGAGGGAGAAAGGAGGCAGTGTTGTGAGAGCCGGTTCCAAGGGGACCACAGTGGTCTCCTGGGGCGGCAGTCGGACGGCCACATGGCAGCGCACAAGGGTGAGCCGGGAAGGCATGTTAGTGGGTGACTCAGGTCACCCACTAGGCCTCTCCCAGCATCTGGTCACCTGCAGGCAGAGGAGGGGCGGGGTTTGCTGAAAGATCAAACATCCTTTGCTTTGTTTTGCTTTCTGTAAGATGCAGAGACTTGACGTCTACATTTGAACTCTCTTTGAGGTGACTTCCACTCACTGCCCAGTGTGTCCTGCTGGGGTCTTCATGCTGTGTCTCCACTAAGTAATGGAGCCTTCTCGGGAAGCAAAGCTGCTTGCCTCTCCATGACAGTGTGATGTCCATGTATTTCCTAGAAGTTAAAGCCAGAAGCTGCTACAGGCTGAGTGGCTTTACCCTCCCATGAAGGGAACTGTGCCCAGCCTGGTACTGAACCAATGGCCTCATGTGACATCAGATTTCTTAGAAATAAAAGGGAAATAAGAAACATTTCAAACCATTAATTAGCAGACTAGCGCATATGTTGGTGCAAATGACTGTGTCAGTCAATGCTGGAGCCCAGAGAGTGACGTAGCACATGACCCAGCGGGGCCAGAGCCAGGCTGTGAGTCCAGGAGTCCTATGCCTTCCCATCTGAGCCTCAGTTTCCTCACTTGGAGAAGATGAGGGCTCATGCTGAATACTCCAGGGTTGCTACAAGGAGGGAACAAGATGATGCCTGGCAAGCACAGACCAATCGTGCAGCCTGGTATGGTGCCCATTCCCAATGGGTCACAGTGAGAGGGAGGAACAGACCCCAGGGCAGAGGGCAGCCTAACCAGAGAAGGACTGATCCATGCAGTGGGTTAAGGGAGGAGGGTGGATAGGAGGCTGGCCTGATGTGGCAGGAATCATAACATTAGGATGACCCACAATGATACCAGAAGTCTATGACTACAGGTGGGATAGTGCAGCCTGGCACAGCAATCAGTGCCTCTCTCTGATGCCTCCAGCCTTGCCCTCTCTGTCCTCCCAAGGCAGGTATCACCCCTTCTTCCCAGGGCTCAGGCCATCTGACCCCTTTCTCTGTCTGACCAGGGCCACCCCAAACCCTCCATTGGTCTCCTGCCCACAGAGGCTTGAGGGGTGCCTTCCCCCTATCACCAGGACGAGCCAGACCTGTCTTCATGTCTCTCTTGCACTTTGTGGGCTGCACAATCTCAGCCATCTGTGAAGGGGGCGGGCTCACCATCTCTGGAGCTCCTCTGGGCTTCTCACCCTGGCCTTCAAAGATGGCGCAGGAGCTTCTTCTTGGTAAGGAGAAGCTGCGGAAGGACATGATACTAACAGCACCACACCCCAGGGCTGCCACCTGGCGGCCAAGTCCATGCAGAGGGCTCAGCATCTGACGCTGGCAGCTCTAGAATAGCTCTCACTGCCCCAGGACCCTAAGGCACCAGCACTGTGTTCTACCTCCTCATTCCTACTGCCATAGCAGACCAAGGTGTGCGCTGCTATTGTGTCATCATGGAAGTCCTCAATTCTCCTTTCACGATGGCAGCCATGAGCATGTGCGTGTGGGTGCATGCAGGCGCGAGGGTGGTTCAGAAGAGGACATTCTTGCACACGGCCACATGCCTCAGAACAGTGTCCTCTTGCTCTATGATTACGAGCTGGAGCAAAGCAGGTTGGATGGGGAGTAACCACTGCCCAGAAGAGAAGCGATATACCAAAGCGGGAGAGAATCTGAGACACAGGCCTAGAACTGCAACCCATCCTCTTCTGCAAAACTGCAAATAAAGTACAAATGAAATCTGGTCAAAATAAACCCCAAGAACAGCCTCACTGGAGGAAGAGGGATGGTCCAGAGGCTGCATGGGGCACCTGGGGCACCACTGCCTCTGACCTCTGCTCACCTGCTCCCCCTGCCTTTGAGGGCTGGAGCACAGCATGGTCCAGCTCCACCAGGAAAGCGACAAAAGGTGCTTTGACTTAAGACAGGTGTCCATGCGGTCCCCCAGTTCTGGGAATGACAGCCAGACACCATGGAGCATGTGAGGCTTAGCAGCGTCACCCCAGGGCAGGGCTCAGCAACGCTTCACCTGTGAAGGTTCAGAGGTAAAGAAGTCAGGGCTTTGCTGGTGACAGGCAGGGCTCTGCTGCAGCTGCCAGGCTGTGCTGGGCCTCCTCTCTGCAGACCACACGTGCACAGACCACAGTGTCTGTGCACAGTTGACAAAGCGGAGCAGTGGCAGACTTGGCCTGATGCTGCAGTTTGCTGACCTTGGGAGCATGAAACGCCCCTGGCTGTGGTTGTGTGTGGGCTGTGGGGGACACAGATGGACAGAGACATATGTGTCCTTGGAAAGGGCCAAAATGTTCTGGGTTCCAAATTTCTACATAGAAGTCCGTGTGTGTGTGCACATTTGTGCAACGGAGGGGTGGAAATATGAGATCTTGAAAACACGTTAACCAAAGGTGAGGAACGGGGTGGCAGAGAGAAGGAATCATCTGAGTAATCTGCAGAATCACATTCTCATTTCCTCTCTGCCTATTAATGTGCCACAGAGCTGCCGGGGCAACACCAGGCACTCAGTGAATCATCGGAAGAAATTAACTATTTCAGATGGAAGAAGCATTCGCAGTGTTGATAAAGACTCAGACACTCCCGTATTGTTTTTCCTCTAGTTATTATAAACCTAATTATATTTTCAACAAAGGCGAAGGTTTGTGTAAATTGGACGGAGAGTACCCCACGTCATTCCTCTGTTCTTGCTGGAGACAGAACTGGGAGCTGAACGCAGTGGAAGGTGGATGGGGTAGCAGTTTTCATGAAATCACAGAATATTACAGTAAAATGGGACTTTGGGAGAATTCAGGTCAAAAAGAAAATCTCATTCAGAGTGGATGAATTGGAGGATAGCGCCAGAGAAGACAAAGAAAGCAACGGCAAAGATTGGGCTAGAAAGGCGGTTGGGGATGCTGGCCCCAGGTTATTTGGGATACAATGGGTCCCTGCCTTCTCTGCATCTGCCATGGCATAGGCGGTCTCCTGCCTGAAGCTGGGGCCTGTGTAATGAACAATGGTCCTTACCACTGCCAGGTTCTCAACCTTGTCTGTTCTTGTCACATCTGATCACAGAGGAGACAAAACCGCCTCTTGTCCTTCAGCTATTTTAATGTGATTTTGAAAAAGAAAAGAGAGCTCAATGAATCAAAAGACATTTCCCCTCTGTGGATGCTGGTGGGCTGTAATTTATATAAACAGAATGATAAATCAAAGGCTAGCAGTGAAAAGCAAAATAAAATAGGAGGTTTACGCTCGCCTTTTATGGCTCCCATTTTGTCATTTCTAAATGATCAAGAGTTGTTTTTGCAGCTCTGATCAGGGGAGGAGTGGGTTTCTTACAACTTGTTTCAGACGCACTCTCCAGCACTGTCATAAATTAGCCAGCCTGGAAAGATTGCTCTCCGCACCCTGCAGATGATCAGCTGATCAGGCAATGCAAATTAAGTCACAAAAAGCTGAAAAACAACCCAGTGCATGGAGCGTTGATGTGCCACATCCATTATGGACACTTTTAAGAGGCTGCTGAAATACAATGCTTAGGCTACCAGCCATAACACGAGTTCAAAATAAACATATTAGAATTCAATTGTTGTGCAAGGAAAAATCATTTGTGAGAAGAATTTGTGGACTTGGGGCATGGCAGGAACAAAGGCGCGCTGGTGAGTCCCAGAGGGCCTCTGCACAGGCTGGCAGAATAATGAATTTAAAGTTTTTTCCACCCCCATGAAAAAATATTTTAACTGTGTTTTTCTGCAAAGAACAATATTTTTTACCCCTAGGACATTTACATGAGGATGGGAAAGTTACATTTATAGCAGTGAGCCTAAAAAGATGGTCAAACCTATGTCATTTACCATTGAGCCAAGACTCAGTGTGCAGAGGTGACAACCAACCTGGCCTCAGCACTGTCTCTTGGGAATATGCTGAGATATAACTGATGCTTTTTTCTTTTGAAAGTGGCAAATCTTCCAAGCTTCTTCATTCTGAATTTGAATGCTGAAGTATACCTCTTCTTTTTTTCAGTACTGGGGCTTGAACCCAGGGCCTTCACACTGAGCTCAATCCCTAAACCTTTTTAAAAGTTTTGTGACAGAGTTTTGTAAAGTTTTCAATTGCCCAGACTGGACTTGAATCTACAGTCCTCCTGCCTCAGCCTCCCAGAGTGCTGAGATTATAAGCATTCACCACTATATCTGGCTTGAATTATACTTTGTTAAATAGAGTGGTACTATGATCTTGGTGTCCTGGTTTGACTAATGCACTGTGATTTTATATACATACTTTCCTATAGTGGGTCAGGTTTTTAATTCCACAAGAAAGGTATGGGCATATAGGTATGACTGGAATCCTCCCAGACTCTAAAGGCCAACCTGAGTGAGCAGTGTTTCCTACAGCCGTGTTACCTTGGAGTGGGTCACAGCCAATCCTAACAATGCTGCTGCTGCTCAAAATATTTTTGGAATTCCTTTTCTTTGAATTGTTCTCAGAACCATAAAAGAAAATTAGCCACATTGTTCCCAGGTGAGGCCTGTAGAGGAAGCACAGTTGGCACTGTTAACTCAAGTGAAACCAAGCTTAGTACACATTTCCCCAAGTCAAGCGCACCCCCAGCTGCCATTGCTGAAGTACTCTTGTTTTTTGCAGACTCACAATACTCAAGTGGATGTGCTCAGGCTCTGATGCTAATTCTCAAGCCACATTCAGCCTCCCAGGTTTGACCCCCTACACGCTGCCCCAGTGGCTGTGAGTGGACCAGAGCAGAAGGTTTAGTGAGAGCCTGCTGAGGGACTCCTCATAAAATCTTTTAGTGAATAAAATACTGTTACTCACTTTCTCATTTGCCAGACAAGTTAAAGAAAGAAAGGTTTATTTCAGCTCACAGCTTGTAGAGTCCAGTCCATAGTCACCTGGCTCCAAGGCAGGGTGGTATGGCGGAAGAGAAAGAGCCCACAGTGTGGCAGGCAGGAAGCAGTGAGCCTTCTTCTTCTTTCCCTTTTTATGCCATCCAGGCTACAAGCCTATTGGTTGGTGGCACCACACCCAGGGTGGGTCTTCCCTCCTTAGTGAGTCCATCATCCACATCCAGAACTATGCTAACCCAGTCAGTGAACCAATCCAATACCACACACCCATGATCCAGTCATTCCCAAATGCCCCACCTATGAGCATACAAGGCTGTGGAGGGGCATCTAGATACAAATCATAACAAATACATTGTTATCAACTACAGTAATCACACTGTACCAAATGTTAACCAGATCACCTGAGCCATTTATGTAATGTGCACCTACTTCAAACACCATACTGTATATGATAAACATGCAATTCTTGTCCATTAAAAAGATAAATGAAAGATCTTTCAAGACTATTTCCTGTCAAGGCCACCAGGGACAGAGGCAGAATGCAAACACAGTAGCACTTCCACGGGATCGCAGAATATTAAAGAAAATAGGACTCCAGACGTCATTAGGTCAAAGAGAAAAATCTCAGCCACAGTGGAAGGAACTGAGGATAATCACAGAAAGGTCAAGGAGAGAAGGGACAGAGGTTAGGCTTGAATCAAGGCTTAGGAATCCTGCCCTGGGTTTGCTGGGCCACAGTGGACCTGTGCCAAGTATAGAAGAAATATCAGCTTCCCTGAAGACGAGGGCCACTAGCACCAAATGTGCACTCTGGTTCCCTGTCACACAGGGTGACCACGAGCACCGCCAGCCCTTCCTGTTTAGCTGGAGGAAGAGTGGGATAGGATTTGGCCTCAGAAATTGGCTTCAGGAAAGGAGCAGGTAGAGGGTGGGAATATGTCTCCTGTGCTGCATCTTGATGGGAAGCTGCGAGATGACCCTAAGCAGTCATCCCATTTGGAGGCCAGCAAGAAGAGCAGCAGTTCCGATCCATCAGGACCTCGGTCCCTTACCTTCCCTTGATGGGCAGTTAACCAAATCAGTTTCTCCAGACTCCAGAAAGTTGAGGCTCCAAGTGTGAGTGGATGAGTTAGAAAGAGAGGATTCAGGGTAGGAACCTTCCCATTAATATTCCCACGTGGTGCCCCTTAAACATGTTCAGTGGCTTCCACTGTGACAGAATGAAACACGACCTCCAACTAAGAGTTATGAGAAATGAACAAATAATTCACTTCACCATAAGTAATGCAAATGGCTGATACACTTGTGAAAATTCACCCTTTCTGACAATCAAATAAATCACAATCCAATGGCAAGTAATTTGGCAAAAGAAATATTCTTTCAAGTTGGCCGTCATTAATAAATTAGAATCCAGAGAACAGATGTGGCTGCAGTGAGGTGATCATTCTCATCAGGCTAGGGAAAGGCACCTTTGGGCCCTTCTCCAAGTCCACTGCAAACTATTAGCAAGAGGCTTAGAACTCATGGTGCACAGTGTGATTAAAAATACAGTGAATGCTAAAGTTTTTAAAACATGTATTGAAGTAAAAAGCACATTGCTATTCATCCCTTTCCAAACCCTCCCTCTCGCTTTGAACACACTGATTCCACCATTCCTGCACTTTCTGCAGAAGCTCTGGAAGTCTTCTTTCTTGAAGGTCTTTACAAGGTGTGGTAAAAAATCCAGTGAACACTGCTGCCAGGCACCATCAAATGGAAGGATGGGCTCATAAAAACACGACGTGGTGTCCTCATCCAGCTTCTTCACTGCTCTGGCTCTGTGTGACTCCTGGCTCTTCCCAAAGTCAAAATGGCCATCAGTGGTAAATGTTTTGGTTTGCTTCAGGACACTGAGGCAGCCAGGACAGCATGACTAAGGACACTCAGGAGAGAAGACATCCAAGACTTATCGCCCCTCATATCCGTACACCTGGCTTCGTTCAGATCCTCAGTATCATGTATTTGCCAGCTGCCAGCATCTGCCCTCTGCTCTTCCCCCAGGCCCTGCTGCATATCCTCCACTCAGGCTGCCTTCCTTGCACACACCAGGCAGCTCCTTACCCAGCTCTGCTCTGCTTGACACCTGCCCACTAGGCCACCCTGCCTCTCGATATACCCTTCAGTGAGGTGTTTTATATGGAAATAGAAAAGGGCTGGGGGAAGTACAGCACAGCATGAAGGTCAGCCCAGGATGGAAGCATAGACCAGTGAGAGAACAACTGCTTAGTATGCACAGGACCCTGGACTTAAATCCCGTTATCCCCCTAATTAAAATAAAAACGTCTACTATGGACCTAATATTTGCATCTACCTGCAAAAAATGCATATGCTAAGATCCTAACCCCCATCGTGATAGTATGAAAAGGTGGGGCCTGTGTCAGGTGATTAGGTCAGGAGGGTGGAGCCCCTGTGAATGGTCCTGGCGCCCTTAAGGAAGAAGGAGCTGGTGTGTCTCTCCCACCAAGTGAGGACCCCATAACAAGGTGCAGTCTTGAACCAGGAGTGGGGCCTTCTCCAGGCACTGAACCCACTGCTACCTTGGTCTTGCATTTCCAGCCTTCAAAACTGCAAGACATACATTTCCATGGTTTTATAAGTTATCTCATCTGTAGTATTTTGCTGTAAAGCCCAAACAGAGTAGGATGGTTGGATTATGGTGTTTTCTCTCTTTATTCTCCATATTTTCTAATTCACCCGTAATGAAAATGCATGAGAACCTACCCTGCAGATAACATGATGTGCACCTTGCTCATACACCCAGCCACTCAGCTGGCGCTGTCCTCTGCCAGTGAATATTATGATGGCGTAACTGAGATGGGCTTCCTGCTCTAACTGCTGGTATGCAAAACTCCCCACAGCATGTGCACCTGTGCAGCACAGGAGGGACAGGACATCCATCTCCGTACCCAGGTGGCAGGAGCAGGACCTAATCTCGCAGTCATTCTTACTTCGGAACTTCTTACATGTGTGTATTTACTTTTCCCAGTAAGAGTTTTAGGTAGCATACATGACTTTTTTCTATAAAACAGAAAAATATACCCAGAAGACATTATAACAATTTTTTGAAGCTCCTTTTTCTAGGGAACCTGGGAAGATCAATTTTGTTGACTGCTACCTAAGGAGGAATTTTCAGTGATCAGTGTAACACAGACATGCTTCTGGGCTCTTCACACCATTACAGGGAGGCAGACTGAATAGCTAATTTCTTTGCACTTCCTTTGTGCTGACTTCTACACTTTGTCCTTTGACCACATAACGATTATCCAGCAACTCCCATAAAACCACCCCATTTCAAACATCTGGGTCACCTGAATAAAACACGCCACCTTCCAAGACTGCTCTACAAAGGTAGAGACGATCTCAGCCTGGGCTGCGACACACATGAGAATTGACCTCTCTCTTGCCTACAGGTGCCCAGGACCCTCTTCCACTCCTGACATATCAAGTTTTTCCTTAAAAGTTGGGCCTTGGGACTATTTTCTTCTCTTTTCTTTTCTAACAGGACAAAAGTATGATTTCTAGCAATCTATAATAGAGTTGTATAACTTCATTGGTTGATTCCAACTCCAATGTGATTTGTATGTACATACAAGAACCAAAGATGCAAAGATAGAAATGAACAGGTTACCAGTGACAGGTAACACAGATTTTGGGGGAGCTGAGAAGGTCTGAATCCAGACCCTGAATGTCACAGTCCTATCAGAATGGCTAGTGCACTGTGGTGGGATGTGGAGTTTAGTAGCACAAATGGTTTCTGAGTAACTGCAGAGACCACATGGAGGCAGTGGCTATAGAGACCTGGTCTCTAACAGGTATAAGGAGCTTGTGCTTTGCCTGCTGCAGTGGCGAGTGCATGCCTCAAAATGTCATCATTGCCATGTCACTGTAGGACACCTATGATATACTTGCAGATATACCAGGCACCTGTAGTATGTGTCCTGTGTAAACACCTGGTCACCCCGGTGAGGGCATTTTAGGGTTTCTAGGGACAGAGGCTCCAAACAGATGACAGGGCCTTCCTGAAGCACACTGCTGGGGTGACCTTCCAGCAAGCTTGTCTCGCCCCCACAATCAGAACCTAGGAGTTCACTCAGCAGGGTCTTCGAAGCCATCCTGGGGAACTCGATCTCCCTGAGTTCAGTAGGTGGCTCCTTATCGTGCCATCACCCGCACGGTGGCTCAGTTCACATCGGGCTCAGCCCAGGAAACCCACAGCATAAACATGTCCTCCCTAAGGCATGGTGATGTGTTGGCATGGGCAAAGTACTTGCATAATATTTCATCAAATCTCACAGACCATGATCATAATGTGAAATACTGCTGCATGGGTCATTATCACAAAAGTACTTTCACTTAAAGTAAGACAAGACGTTATTTACTAGCTATACTATGATATCACAGATATAAAAATATGCACATAATTTGCATCTTGGACCTGAAGAAATACAGTTGCAAGCCACTAATACGTGCCCAGAATCGTCGATTTTACAATAAAGAAAACCCACTTGGATATGCAGTTTCACCTACACTGCCGGCCACATTCCTGCCTGTAGACCCCACTCTGATCCAAGATGTCAGGTGAATCAGACTGAGATCATGCCAGGCATCACCCCAGCCCTTCCTCCAGCCCTTCCTCCAGGCCATTGGTTCCCAGAGGGCAGAGGAAGGAAGGTCTCTAGGATGTGCCAGGGTACGAATGTGCCCAGTGGGCAGTGAGCAGCATGTGCTCCTCAGGCCCTCTACCCCTTCCCTGGGCAGGAGTCAGAAGATTTAGATCCGGGGCTGAGACAGGGTATACAGAGGCAAGAAACTCTACCAAGGCTGCAGCCCTGAGGGCTGCATTTTAAGCCAGCATTGCTCTGGGTTAGTTCTTGCTCTGCTATTGCCCCTGTGTGTGACGCTCCTGGGAGATGGAAACCAGTGGCTTAGTTAAGCCATGAGCAATGGAATTCCTTGTTATAATGGCTCAATGGTTTGTCCTGGGGGCCTCACACTCTCACTGCAGCCAGTGCGGCCAATGCGGCCAGCTTGTGTTGCCACATCATTTATGCATGCTGGCTCCATCGAGCTGGAAGTCTCTTTTAAGCAGCACTTGACCCTTTTCTGGAACAATGCACAATATAGAACTTCAAATAATGTAAGTGAGGGACCCCAGGAAGTCTGTGTTGAAGGTGCTTCATACGGGGTAGTTAGGCTGGTGTGTGCTGGGCTGACACTTGGAGACTCATGGGGCGGGGGTTGTTCCTTGCTCTCACAAGCTGCCCACTGTATCCAGCAAACGAAATTGGCTAAGAACCAAATCAAATTTCTCCATAAGATCAACATTGAACCTAATCACTGAATTCAATTTGATTCTTGTCCAGTTCAGTTTGAGACCAGAATCATGGAAAGAATTAAGTTTGTGAACTGAGGCACTATTGTACATTCATTACTTGTATGTGCTCAAACACATTTTAAGTACTGAAAATTTGCAATTATTACATTTATGTAATAAAATTATGTTATAATTAAAAATATTTATTGCCAGTTACAATCTATAAACAATTAAACCAGGAGATACAACAATATTTAATAGTATTCATGGTATTTGCCAGAGACAATACACTATCAAGTATTATGTAACCTTACAAAACACATTTGATAACCAAACTGGTGGTTTGGACCTTATGGCTTATTAGTCATATGTGAATGGTAGCTACCCATGACCTTGAACCTATGCACCTGCTAGAGAAGGTTGGATTGTGTCTCTCAGAGTTACACTTCTGAGAGTTCCTCAGGGTTAAGTCTCTTCAGCCTCAGAGTTCTCACTGATAAAATGGCTTATTTAGTACACCATGCCATTGAGATTTCTGACACTATTTGTAACAGTGCTAATGAGGAGTACCTAAGAATGAGCTGAGGCCCAACAGGCAGCAGTCCTTGTTCTTATTTTGGAGCTGTACCTACCTCAAAGGGACACAGCCTTTCCCTCACTCACCTGGCCTTTCTCTGCTTTTCTCCCTCCTTCTCTCCTTCCTTCTTTCTCCTTCCTCTGTTCTTTATCCCTTAAAACTAGTTCCATTAGAGGTTGAAATAAAACAGGGCTGTTCCAAGCTTCTGAAAGTATAGATAGGAAATGATTTGCTTCCCATTTTTTCTGGCCAATCCCAGGAAGACCAGATATGGGAAAGACCTTTGCTTCAGGAAGCTGGAAAAATAGAACTACTAAGCCAGTGTTTGTTATGGTTGATACATTGTGTCAACTTGGGGAGTCCAGAGGTTTGGCTGAGTGACTCAGCAGGAAGCCAGGGTGCTTACTTTGTATAGATCCTGAGCCTGTGGAAGTGGAGGGCATGGAGACTGTGTGAGAGCTACAGGCCCCCTGGGTGGGGGTAGTCTGTTTACAATGTAAGGGAAGGAAGGAGGCTGCTTGCAGCCGTTCCTCCCTTTTGCTCTTGTGGTTTTTGTGTGCTCTGCTGCCATGAATAGTTTGCCCTCTGCCATGTGCCACCCTGCCTCAGAACCAATCAAGTATAGACTGAAACCTCCACAAACTGTAACCTAAATAAACCTTTCCTTCCTTCATTTTGGGTGTTGGGTAACCAAGACAGTGTTTCAGTGAGATATCCATCTCTGTGGCAAAGTACCTGGGATAATCAGTATATGAAGAGAGAGGATTGTTCTGGTTCATGGTTTTGAAAGGTCGAGTCTATGACAAGATGTCTCTGTTCATTTTTATTTTGTGACCAGGCACTGCATATGATAGGATCACATGGCAAGCAAAACCAGTCACCTCATGACCAGGAAGCAAAAGAAGGCAAAGAGGAACCAGGATCCCCCTAATTCAAAGGCATGACCCCAATGACTGACAGACGTCTCACCGGTCTCCACCTCTTAAAGGTTTTACCACTTCTAGCAGTCCAACATGAGGCCTTCATACAGAAGGATTTTTGGAGAAATGGTCAGTATCAAAACCATAGCACCCTGTGGCATGTCTGCCATCACGCTCAACTTCCAGAGGGGCCAATTATCACCAGCAATAGAAAGGCCTTCAGGGCACACCTGGCAGGAATGGGGCCCCATCAAGAGCAACACACAGTGCAAATCTCACAGCATTCGTGTGGCCTGGCTTGACTTCTGAGACACATTTGGGTCCTGCTTGCTGTGGGAAAGTTTGGCCCCTGACAGCAGTAACAGTTATGAAGTCTACACTGACTCCAGACTCTCTCCATGGTGCAGAGGCGTCACTTTCTAGACAGACACATGCACAGTCCACTGCACTCACACACTCTCTGAACAGAACACCTGACACCTAAAAAGCCCATTCATTATCTGACCAGCTTCACACTAAACTCAACAGACAAGCAAGCCCTACCATCACAAAAATGATCACAAAATCCCCAACTCCTACCTTACCGCTCTGATGCAAAAACGGGAAAAAGATAGCTCATAAACCTTATTAAACAATTTGCCTTGAGACATTAGTAAAATCAAGGCTTGAGCTTTTGTTATTTTTGAAAAGTATTTGCCACGTGACTACACTTCTATCATTCTGTGTATATTCCAGGAGCTCACAAAACCAATTAGAGGTTAATGAGTTGCTTCATAAACTATAGTCCACAGGAATGCTTTAAATAAGACCTGTCCTTAAAAATATTTTACATCCAATTTGATGCTCAGGAATTGTATTTTCACACAGCTCCTAATGGCTGGCGCACTGCTGTTCCCACACATCCCACAGTGGCCGCCCCATTGTGGTTCCTGGTAACTGCCAAGCAGAAAGCTCCACTGATGGGAGTGCAGACCTTTCTATGGTAAGTTGAGAATCTGCTTTCAAAGCGCAGGCTGCAAGCAGCTCCTAGTCTCGTCTGCAGCTCCAGAGAGCCATGTCCAAGTGCCCACACACATGGTCTCCTCTTGTCTGTCCCATGTGAGCCAGGATGCCTTCCTTGCATGCCCCCTGGTCTTGTCACCTCAGCCAGGCATCTTGACAATGCACGCCAGTGGCACCCCAGGAGACTGCATGAGCAGCTGATCAGAGAAAAGTAGAACCATCATACCCTCCCAAGGGGGGGTGGAGCAGCTTTCCACCCAGAGGGTGCAGCATCTCAGTAGCATCTTCTCCCTCTCCCATGCTCTCAGAGTCTTCACCATCGCAAAGAGCTCTGGAGGAAGACCGAGGAGATCCAGCCCTGGCTTAGAACTACTCTGGAATCCACAACTTCTGGTAGCCAAGCCCCAGCAGGGATGGTGGGGGACCCACCATCTCTCACCTACTGCAGTAGCTGAGGGATGCAGAGTATCTCTGCTCTTATCACTCAGAATTTCCTGGTGACCTCGGGTCCCTAGGGTCTGCTCAGCTGCATCACTCAGCACTGTTTTAAAAATTTACCTCTTTCTTTCGCTTTAGTAGGAACAGCCAAAGGGATTTATATGGTTATCATTTTAAGATGCCAAAAGAGATTCAGCTGAGAGGAAACTGTGCCAGAACATGATTCCCATAGCTTATAATAAGGAGAAATGAAGAAACCTTCAACAGACAAATGAAAATTGTGTTTCGCTCCATTTGAAGTGTCTCTCTCACAGCACTCAGAGGACTCCAGGGTCACACTGTGGAGACCAAGAACGCACTGCAATTTATGATCCTGTTTTTTCCAGAAGATACCATCCAACAGGACAGCTCTGTGATGAAAGCCCTGTGGGACATCCGTGCTCCCTCTGGGTTTGGAAGGCCTGAAAGTGTCTGATGCAGGCCATCTTCACTTCTCACTGATCAATCCAGCGGGTCTGTGGCTCTCCTTAAGTAACTCCTCCCAGATAACAGAAGAGATCACCAATGATCAAATAAACAGCTTAGGAAGTAATTGGGAAATTTCCTCTGTTTTGTTGCAACAGAATTTAATATTGGAAAGATCAAAGCATTTTTTGAGAGATGGCTAAAAAAATCTCTTTTGTCTTCCCGTGAATAGAAAGATAAAATTAATGCATGCTATGCTAAGACTTCTCCCCGATGCCCTCTGAACAGATGTAAAATCAGGTGTCAAGACAAAGTCATTTGCCTAGAGGGGGGTCTAAGCTTCTCTTATCACACTGCATCAGGAAGCCGTGCATGGTCTACCAGAAGCCCCAGAACCTGGGATAAGGTTTTATCAAAGTCTTTTCCTACATGGCGACTTCTTTTCTATGTCCTTTGCATCTCCCAATCACTTTGGGTCACCACAAGGGAAGTTGAGTAACCGGAGTGTGGAGAAGCAGGCAGTTTCTGCCTGAGAACAGCCACACCTTCCTCCCCACCACGCCGCAGGACCTGGTAGGAAGGAGCAGTAGCACAGTAAGGCCTGGCCTCCAGTCGGGCCTGGCCCGTCCACTACAGGGACACCCCTGCTTCTGTGAGGTCTTCACACACAGGCAAAGCACACTGCAGTTTACCACCTGGGGGTGAGGCTTCTCCCAGGGTCTTTCCTCCTGGACACGCTCCCCGACCCACTGATGACCACGTGACCCACCCCAGAACCGATGTCCAGGATAAGCCAGACCTGCGTTACTCACGTTTTCCTTGCTGGGACTTAATACTTGACACCCACAAGTTAAGAAGTGGTTTATTCTGGCCCACATTTTTTTAGAGGTTTTGGTGCACAGTCAGCTGGCTCTGGAGCAGGAGCAGCATGGGGTGAGGGCTGGCCAGGCAGGAAAGTCATTCGTGTCACAGCAGAGAGCAAAGGGAGAAGCCAGCGCGGGAGAGGCACCTTCCAGGCCCTGCTCCCAATGACCGGCTTCTTCCCAGCAGCCCCCCTCCTAACAGGACGTCTAGCTATAGAGGCCCCACGATTCAATCAACTTTCAAAAGGCCCATGGTATAAACACTTGAGGACTTGGGGGAGCAGGGTTCCAGATATGAACCTCAACACCTGGAGAAAGATTTACTTGGTCCTGTCTGGCAGGTCTCCCCAAACACCCCAAAAGAACTTGCTTTCCAAAGTACAGCTCAGAGACACAGTATCAGCCCCACTGTGGACTTTGCTAGAAATGCAGAATCCCAGGCTCCACCCGAGACACACTGAGCAGAATCGGCATTTTCAAAGCGTTTGCGTGTGATCCACATGCACATTCTAGTTGGCAAAGCAATGCCTCAGATCCCCCAAGGGTGACTCTCAGGGATGGTCTCTATCTGTGGCCTCAGTCATCTCCAGTCTTTAGGGGGCTGTTCTAGAATCCTTTGGAAAGCAAAATTCACAGATGCTCAAGCGCCTTATTTCCACTGATGTAATATTTACACATAATGTGCACACACCCTCCTATGTTCTCTACATCACTCTAGATTACTCATGATACATACTATAATGTCAGTGCTATGGAAATAATTGTCACACTGGACCCTTTAGGGGACAGTGGCAAGGAATTAACCCCTGTGGATGTCCAGCAGAGGTGCAACAGTTGCAGGCTTAACCACACAGTCCGTATCACTGGAATGGAAACATTTAAACAATACAATATTCTCTACTCATAGCTGGTTGTTTCAGCTCACCTGCAGAACATGTGACTAGGGAGGGCTGGCCGTACTATTAAAGACAACATCCATGACAGGACACTTCACTGGAGTCAGCAATAAGTATAAATTAGAAGAGTAAATGTCTTTAAAACAAACACACGTACATAGAGAATAAAATTTCTAAAGTGTAAGGCAAAGAAATACACTGTTCCATTTTCTAGCTTTGATGGTAAGAGCTGGGTGTGAGCTGAAAACAACTTTGGAGTTGTAATAAATGCATAAAACTGTAGGGAAAGGGAGAGGGGAGGGAACCTGGCAGATGGTTCAGGCCTCACTTGCTCCCAAAGCATCTTTTTTGGACTCAGAAGAAGGGTGCTCCTTGTTTTAGAGGGTTAGCTACTGGCCAGGAAAGAAGCTGTGTTCACTCCTGCTTTGTAGCCATGAATACTCATCCCTCAAAGGTGTCTAAGATACGACCATCTTGTAGCTTCATGTTATTCTTTATTGTCTCCTCCCAATCATGCAAAAACAGCACTGAAGCCCTTCATGTCCTCAGCCCAGGCACCAGCAGCTCAGAGTAAGCAGGGGACAATTTCTTATATCCCTTGGGGCAGTCACCTCCCAGCACCTCCACCCCCAGCCCCAGTGGCCAGCGCCAAGTCCACCTTGCCTTCATTCTACATTTGGGTCTCATCCTCTGGGACTAACCCAGCTCATCACCATCCTGAAGTACCTCTCCCTTGTCCTCAGCTCTGACTCTGAGCCTCCCAGCCCCCACCAGTGTTACCTTGGTTTAGACAGAAACAAACTATTCCTACAGTGAGGACCTTCTTTGAACTCTCAGTCATTTAACCTTGAGTAGAACATCGAATGATCAGACAGCTCCTGGGCAGGGACGCTGCATATGTGAACTTCAATGACATCAGAGATATGGAGGCATGAGTTGGGGTCAGGAGCAGGGCTGCCAGAATGTGGGTCAGAATCTCCACTTCCCCTGATGTCTTACACAACAGCCGCTTTGGACAGGCTTATAAAATGCTTAGATGCTTTCTCCTTCCTTTCTGGAACTAAAATTACCAGGCCTCATCACAGGCACTGAGCTTAAATTTTGTGCTTTCCCCTTGACACATTCACCAGCCAGCTTAGAAAATCAAAATCATTCTCTCCCAGAGACCAAACACAAAGACCAGCAAAGGCTTCACCCGCGCAGTTTAATGGCTTTCTTAACTAAAGCTAAAAGGAAGCATTAGCAATGCTAGCTAGACAGTATGGAAACAATTTGAAATTGTAAATCATGCATAAAAATAAGACTCCACACCCAATTATTGGTGATTCTTGGGTGATAAGAGAAGAGAGAGCCACCGCAGAGACAGCGCTAAGCTAATACTGGCTTTGCATTTGTACGATGCTTTACGCTGGGCACTGCATCAGTGGAACGATCTCTCAGAGGGTGCGCACGCTGTGGACCCTGGGAAATGAGAGAGAAAGGCAGTCAGTCTCTGAACTTGCTGTCTTCATCCACAAGGCACAGCAACAGACATTTTCAGGTCTAGGAAATGGGACGAGGCTTCTTTTCAGAATGAGGTGTTAGAAGGTGAGGTAGCAGTGACGGTAGTAGCTTAACTCTGAAAATAATACCCTCAGTTCACTGAAGTTCATGCAGGCTATGGAAATGATAACCTCGCAAACTGTTTACAATGACACCCGCGGTCGGGAGAAGGCCCGCTCCTGGAGAAAGAATTCTCATAAATGTTCACTGGAAGATAAATGCAACTGGGGAGTCTCGGCTCAAGGCCTGACTGAAGCAAAATGTTTTAAGTGAATACTGAACGCAAAAATTCTTCTCGGCTACTCTGACAGGGAGAGAAGCAGTCAGCTCTTGACGTTCAGATGATGGTCCGTATTTCTGGTATAGAGCCCTCAACTGTGAAAATTTGATGATGCATTGCAAATAAAAGCTTTCCCAAGTTGGTTGCTGTCTCTCCCTATGGTTCCTCAGGCTGGGACCTACACAGAATATTCAGCCCATTCTGCAGGCTGGAGCGCTTCCACACAGGCAGGAACAAAGGGCTCCTTCGCACAGCTTCAAAATGTTTCGAAGGTTTGCAAAAGCACCACCTAGCAATGGCCCCCAGACTTGGACTCAGTGGTTTTTTATCTTGCAAACAGAAAGTTCAAGGTAGCTGGGGTGGGCTTGCTCAAATATTGAGTATACAGCAAGTGAAAGAAAGATATACTTGGTACCTGCCCAAACTACAGCTCTGGGACCAGGGAGGTAAAAATTGAGGTCAATAAGAGTATTTTTACAGTCTAGGAGAGGCAATAGCAAATAACTTCCTGCGAGGATGATTCTGTTTTGAGACTCAATGATATTTTATGTAGTTTACAGATACACGAAGAAACTATGAATCTGTGTTACAAGAGTTATTGTATTACTCCTAGCTCAAATCAAAGAGTGGCTATGCAAAGACTGAAAGAACCATCAGGCTTAACTGAAACCCATTACCTGAAAATGAGGATGGACTGTAAGACCCAAACACAGTTTTTGGTAGGAAAATGTTTGCTACAGAGGTGAGACTTCGGTCGTTGGTCCCCAGCTAACATACTCATGAGTACAGGGCCTTCAACACATACCGTGATGTTCAAAAGTGAGACTGTTGATGTTCACACATAACGTTTTTCAGGCTACCCAGAGGGTTGCTATATTTCATAGGTTAGAACAGCTGCAAAGAGCTTATTAAGAGTATTCACAGGGAGGCCACTGAGATCACCTGCTACTCACAAGTCAGCTCCTCCCACCCCATAAAATGTGTGTGCACACATGCTTGTGTAAAATTTGAAAAATTTAACCTTTCTCCATTTAGAAGAAAGGTTAGAGTAAAACTCCTTAGAGAAGAATTGGGTTTGGGGAATTTCAATATGCAGAAGATTGCCCTAATTTTAATCCTCATGTTGTTTCTTTTTCAGGCTCACCCTATTATTCTCAACAACCCACTTCTCTACCTCCATTGCTTTCCTCTTACAAATAGCTCTGTAGGATATGCTGCAATTTTTAGTATCTCTAAATCCTTCTAAGCACCGAATTCAAAGAGCTATTTTGGCAGTTGAAATGGAATAGGAAAGAGACTTCGGAGCCAGGTTGGGAGATGCAGGTCTTTGCAGAGAGGCCCTTCAACCGCAGGGCATGTCCGGGGCAACCTCTACTGCCAAGCTCCCCCTCTCAGCACCTGCCCAGTCCCCCGTGGCTGCCACTTCCTGGCCGCATCAGGGCACTGGTCCCTGATCCCTTTCACTCAATGTGGATAAAATGGTCCTCTGGGAAAGCAGGGATTACATTAGATGTAGGTCATAATTTCAAAACCCTGAAAGCTCCTTGAAACACATTTGGGAACAAAATATTTTGTCTCTCGAACTCCTTTAGGGATAAAACACACGGGCTGAGGCCTAGCTGCGGGGACCTCAGGACACAGATGCTGCTCACAATGATGTGGAAGAATAGGACCCTGCAGGCAGGAAAAGGCAGAGGATGACTCTAAACCCAGAAGAGCACAGGCTGAGCAGCAGCCCCGGAAGGAAGGCATGGGATGCCGGAAGTGAGGGAGAAGAAGAGGTCACAAGAGTCATGTACCATGTGAGCTGGGCCACAGGCCGACTGCACTGGGAGATGAACTTGAACCTGGCCGGGAGTGCATGGGGGACGCCCAGGGAAAGGTCATCAGAGCCTGAGCACCCTGAAGAGGAAGCAGTGACGTGAGTGTTAGGGCTGAACAGGACAGGGCAGTAACTGGAGGGGAACAGGGCCTCAGGGACACTGACTTTTAATTTTTTATTCTCTCATTTACTTTTACTTTTACTTTGTATGTATTTATTTTCACTAACACATGTTTGCATTCCATAGTGTGGTTATACTTACCTTAGGAGCTAGGTACATGTACAGAACACATCTGAACTCTTTCTAGCTCCCTCCTCTCCCTTCCTAGGCCCTCCCTTCCAGATCACCTTCCTATTTGCAAAAGCACCGTTTCCCTGCTTGCTACTATCTACAGTTTATGTTGCTCTTTACTTACACTTTAGGTTTCTTAGAGAAAAGAGACCTGGTGATATTTAAGCTTGTGTCTGATTTATTTCACTTAATATCACGCTCTCAAGCTGCATCCATATTTCTACAAATGACTCAAGATTATCTTTCTTTAGGGCTGACTTGGAATCCACTATGTGTATATGCCACAGTGTCTTCGTCCATTCATCTGCCGGTGACCACGCAGGCTGCTTCTGAGATTTAACTCCTGTGACCTGTGCTGTTATAAACATGCCTATGCACGAATCACTGCAATATGTCTTCAATTCTCTTGGGAAGTTGCCTGGAAAGGGTTAAGTGGAATTTCTCATGTTTGTTTTTTTGAGGAATCTCTATGCTGATTTCCACAGTGGTTGTGCTAGTTGACATTCCCACCAACAGTGCAGAAGCGTTCCCTTTTAAAGAAAAAACTATGGGAACATGCTTGTCCCTCTTATATGGAAGGCCAGGTGTTCCTGAGGTGGTGGCACTGCTCCTCCACAGAGACAAGGACCAGCATGTACATAGGTGTCTCTGCAGGAGCTGTTACAGGGGGCTGTGCCCTGTCACCTGCCCAAGGGAGACCCTCGGCTTGTCCACTAAGACCAGGGCCATCATAAGTTTTGCATGAACCATTTGGGGAAAAGAAAGGGCTAAAACGACCAAAAAATAGATTGCATTTCTTGATGCTTTTCACCAACATAGGCATAATTCTTTTAAAATATGGCCAGTATGGCCAGTCATATTTTCACTCAAATGCAAACATTAGACTACCTAGCTAGTCCTTCACTTCATGACAGTGTCCATAAGAAACCCTTAAAGACAGCAGCTTTGGATTTCATTTAATTCATGGTAAACTGATAAGAGAAAAACAGCACATTCTTAGTGCAAGAACTACAAAAAATGAAGTGTCTTTCTATCTCCAAGCGAGTAGTATTAAAATAACTGAACACCAAGTGTGTAACTGTTTCCAGGGTTCTGTTCTTATCTCAACGTGGCCTGAACCTTTCTGTTTAAAACTCGTAACGGCAGCTTTCAGATTAGGTCTGTCATTTATCCTCTGAGGAATAAACAGATGTTTCCTGGCCCTTTACTGCATGTGTTACCAAAAACATGGGCTGTTAGATTAAAAACTTCTAAAATTCAGGGTAATTCTGAATCCTAATGGATCCACTGAATCCAGTTTGCGGTACCTTGCACCAAGAATCTTGCACGCAAACACTTAATTTGGATTTCATTTTGATTATCAGTGCATCAAATTCTATGGTCTCTTTCTGCTAAGCTAAAACCTTGCAGCCTCTAATTTCTACCCAGGGAGGTGGATCTCCCCAAATTATACAAAATAAATCTGACCGTATTTCCGTGAGCACCTTCCAGATGTTTGTAAATTCTTGGCACAACTCTTATCCCTCTCTCTGTTTTCCTAGTATTGGGAAAATGGAACCAATAGGACATAAGAAGAGAGATTTATAGGAAGCACCTGGCTCATGTGACCACAGGAGCTGACAAGACCAAAACTGGCAGGGTGGGGACCCAGGAAAGCCAAGGCTCAAGTCCAAAGGTCCTCCACTACAGAAGTCTGTCCTACTAGGGGGAACATCGGGCTTTTGTCCTACTGAGACCTTCAACTGCTCAAACCAGACTCACCCACATTAGGGAGAGCCATCCATTTTGCTCAAAATCCACTGATTTAAACACAGGTCTTATCTGAAAATGCCCTCAGGCAAACATGCAGAAGGACACAACTGCAGCACAGCCAAGCTGACATAAAATAACCATCACACTTGGGGTAAGCATCATGACTGACCTCAAGTTTCCACAACCAATACAATTTCTAATCCTTCATGATCTTCATGTGCACCACTTTGTTACTCAGAACTGGAAATCCAGCTGTGATTTGATCTGCATTCACAGCCTCTGATGTCAACTGAACAAATTTGATGAATTTAGCAAAAACTACAATATTTCTCTTCCATTTTGATAGGGATTTCTTTATAAAAACTGGATTTAAAAGCCCGCTAGTGCTTTAAAAATATTCACTTATAAAGAAAAATACAAGAATATTTTTTCTGCTCCTCTCCTTATTTTTCCCCAGTTTTCACGGAGGTCCTACCACCCAGCTTCACTTGTGTTTTGATTTCTGTTTCTTTACTATAACCAGCTCTTTCTCAGTTCTCCAATCTCTGGTCCCAGGACCACACAGTGATTCCATTTCCACTCTGCAGAATGAAGCTCTCCAGAGGTTGCTCCCCAGTTACTGTACGTGCTTCCTGCTCTGACTTCTAACAACCAAACCCACACGCTTAGCTGAAGCCATCCTTAAGACTTTTCTTAGTAAAGTTCTTCTATGTGTTTTTGTAACACTTATAAATTGTAGCTGAGATTTGCTTTAAATTTCACTTAAATTCTTCTCTATTCAAAACCCTCACTGTAGTAGTAAATCGCCAATTTATAGTTTTTTCCATCATCTTTAAGAAATAGTCTTAATTATATTTTGATTTTTACCCTGGAGTAATAATTTAGAGGAAAGAGCTTTCTCATCTGTGATGTCTTACACAGTTACTGGCTTTAAAATACCTTTCTTACTCGTAAAATACCCAAAGCCAGACAACATTAGTGTTGAGTAACAACGGTCTTCATTTATGTTTTGCGATATTTGTACCTAATTAATTGCTCGATCAGTTGTCTCCTGTTTCTTAATGATCTGTATTTAACTGTCTGTACCTAATTAGCTGCATGATCTCCTATCCCTTTCAGCCCCTGTAATGTAAGACCCGGGGGAAAGGGAAAGGCAGGATTACATTATAGTCACCCACATGTCTTCAGATCTATATAAAGGACACTCAGTAAGCCCTACACAGCTGCCCCGTCACACTGCCCTTCCGAGAATGATCAGAATGAGATTGAGAGCTCCCTGCACCACCAAATCCCCTTGCTGTCTCCACCACCCCTTTCAGTAGACCATCAGCAATCAAAGAACCCCATCAGCCCCCTCCCCTCGCCCAGTGCGCAGGGATTAGAACACTGAGCTTGAGGAAATAAACCCACGTGTAGCACTGAAGGAGGATGGAGAGGAACCCAAGAATTACCTCACTTTGGTTCTCTCATTCACAAAATGTTTTCCTGTCTGCCTCTGTGCATGGGCAGCCCAGGCCAGGAAACCCCTTGCTTGTCAGAAACAGTGACTGACAAATTGAGAACACAGTGAGAAGTCCCCCTTCCCAAAGTCCTCCCCTGCATTATGGAGATCCCACAGTTGCTGCTCTGTGAGGTCAGTGTGGGGTGTGAATGGAACAGTAAGGACACAGCCCTTGACCCCAGCATCTAAATTCTGTAAGAAAACAAAAAGCCAAGGGGACAGTGCCTGCTGAGCTGAATGGTGGCACAAGCTTGCAGGGACCCTTCCGTTGGTGGGTCCTGGTGGCATTAGTGAGATCTTATTGTGTATCCATAAGTATCATTAGTCTGGGGGACACACACACACACACACACACACACACGGTCCGTGCAACATCCTATACGTATGAGCTGGATGCTGGCCTTCCCCTATGCCATTGGTGACTCTGGCTGACTGACCTTCTTGAACCTTCACATGAAAGCTGAAGGCAACATTCCCTGCCTGCAGGGCTGCTGTGGGACACAGAGGGGCTCCGTGAGATGTGCTATGCAAAACATGTACCTTGTCATTCACTGCAAGTCAGCACTGCATCAGCATCAGCCCTTGGAAGCAAGTAGTGGGAAGGCTGCTCTTTGGACCTGCTGACTTCCTTTGCCTGGCGCCCAGCACAGTCTCTCCTTGGGGGTTCCTGTACACTGCACTGTGAGTCCCTAATGTTTCCCTTCTAGGACCTGAGGTCTGTGGCATCACTGGCTGTCATAAACCTCACTCGTTTAAGTGTGATGGGCTGTAAGGACAGTTATAAATTTAAAATAAGAGGCTTCATTCTCCTCATCTAAAGTAAAGGAAAAGACACCCCTCTCCCATTTTTCTTAGAGAATTGGTCATACAGGACTTAACACGATAAGCACTCATTAATCTCTTTCAAATGCATCACCCCAAAGATTAGGTGGTAGGTGTTCTGTCAACCTCCTGACCCAGGATGTCTTTCCCTGGGACCTAGGAACCATCATGTGGAAATGTAAACACGGGGAGGGAGGCAGAGACAGAGAGAGAGTGAGAGAGAGTGACAGAGACAGAAAGATGGAGAGACGCAGACAGAGAGAGAGGCAGAGAGAGACAGAGACAGAGACAGAGACAGAGACAGAGACAGAGAGAGGGAGAGGGAGAAAGAGAGCTCGTTTCTCTTCCCGTCAATATCTGGAGGCTTATCCTTGGGCTTCTAGCTCCAACTTGCAAAACTAGGTCCTGTCTGGAAGACACAGAAGCTGGTTTTTCTTCTGGAGAAAGCCCATAAGCAGCTGTGGTGACACAGATGTCATTCCAGTTATCAGGTAAGTTTGGAATGAGCTATGTATGACAATGTTGTCATCCCCTCTTACTTAAGGATGGGTTGCTGTTTATATTGAAAACATGCATTTAATGGGTTCTGTCTGCCTGGCCACCTAAAGGAACAAGATTTCTCTCTGTCGCTATCTCCCAGCTTTCTGCTTTGAGGCGTACCACATTCTGCTTAACACTTACTCAGATACTGGAACTGTTCTCTTTCCCTATTGTCTTTATGGAGATGATTTCTAGGTTGGGAGATTTCATTTGCAATAACATTTCCCCAGCAGAGTCTGCTCTAAAGACTCCACAAGGGAATGCCAGAGCTCTGACTGGAGCTCAGAAGACCATGCCCCAGTACATGTCATTTTGGACTTCAGAAGAGAGCACCCTGGCAAGGGGCAAAGGGCAGGGAGGGACTCTCCATGAAATTCCCTTTTGGACCCAAAGACCTGAGCACCAAAGGGGGCACAGTTGCTGTCAGTCTTTTTACTGAAATGTCACTACGCTAGTATCACATAAGAAAAATGAAAGTCAACACACTTAAAAGCCCAGGAGAATTTTGTTTCAGAATGTTTTCTAGGACCCCTAATTTCTGTTAAAAATCATTTATGCCCCTTTACAAACTGTCTTGAGTCCCCCACATATACCACCCCTTTCTCCCTTGGAAGAAGATACTTGAGCCTCAACCATCTGGCTTTTCTTTGCATTGCATACTTTACGTGGCTACCATGCACCTGTGCCTTAAATTTCCATGCTGTTTCTCCTGCTAATGACTAGTGACATTCTTCTGTTGTTCAAATGTTTTGTGGGGTGCATATCAGGAGTTAAACTCAGGGCCTTGCATTTGCCAGTCAGGCACTGTCCCCGCTGAGCTATATCCCTGTCCCTGACTAGTGACATTCTGAGCAGACTCTGCTCAAATGCTGAATCTTCAGTGTCCCCGAACACCAGATCATATTTTTGCTATTACTGAACCATGGTTCAAGGTGCATATGCCTCCCCTGATTGGTGTTTGATATCAAGGAACTGAAGGAGAGAGAAGGGAGAACAATTTCAACATAGTAAGAAAAGCTTCTAGAATATTCACTGTGAATGATCATTGCTGTCTGCAACGATTATAGATGTCTATTACTCTAATATGGTTGCTGGAAGAATTTCCTAGGTCAGCAGGAAACAACAGCGCTTCATCTGATATTGGACCTACCGAAAAATCTTACTCCTCTAGTTTGGATCTGCTTTGTTCCCTGAAGGTCCCTAGCCTGAGGCACTACTGGGAAGTGGTAGAACGTTTCAGAGATGAGGGATGGGGAAGGAAGTTAGGTCATGGAGATGTGACCTTGAAGGGGACATTCAGATCCCAGTCCCTTCCTCTCTTTTTGCTTCCTGGATGCCATGAGGGTAGTATGTCCTCTGCTACATCTTCCCTCCATGATGTACTGGTAATGCAGTCACAGGTCCAAAGCAATAAGATCAAACATCCATGGACTGAAACCTCCAAAACCATCATCCAAAATACCCCTTTCCTCATTCTAAGCTGTTTCTCTCAGGTGTTCCATTACAGTGAGGGAGGCTGACATGCCTGCTACACAAGGGTGCTGTCTGTGCAGTCACAGCAGCTGGTTCCAGAGAAGGCTCACACCACCTTAGCAAGAGGAAGCTTCCACGACACTAGGTGACCAGTCTTAACCTCCTTTTCTCCTCATCTTCTTCTGCTATACTTTTCACAGGAGAAACTTCCTCTTCTCTCCAAACTGTGTGACCATCTCAGAAGCTGTACTGTCACTGTGGACAGGGAAGAAGGCTCCAAGTTTGGCCAGCACCACACTGACATTCCAGTTCCTCTTCATCTCTTACAATCCTGCAGTGAATCTGCTTCTAAGGAACTAATCTTCATGGAAAATTCTATTCCCCATATATTTCCAGGGTGGTCCTAAAACAGTTCAGAGCACTTGGGAGTGTCCTGGATCCCAGGAAGCTTTAGGAATGCATTAGCTGTCATTAGCATTGTTAATGTAGCAGGAAATTTAAAAATTTGCATAAGCGCATTTTAACATTATCTCCTTTATATGTACTGAGGAAGAGGCAGAAGAAAAGCCTTTGTGGTAGACTTTAGAACTGGGAGTCTTAAGCGCACTAATTAACATTTCCTAGATGTCTGAAAAAAATGAACAACTTTAAATAATCATAGCCAAAAATAAACTTTAGAGAAAAATGCCCAATTCTTCCTTAATAACAAATTTAAAAATGACAAATGTCTTTTTGACCTTAATTCTACCCACATAAATGCTTTATAGTGAATCAAATTTGAAGTAGAATGGTTTTGCTAAGAAAGCAAAATTATCTTGGGGCCGTGACTCACAGACCTGCTTGCTACCAAAAGGCAACCCACAGATAAGGCTGGAAAAAAAACATAATCATGACATCCTCAGAATTAAAAAATAAGAGGTTTATCTCTCCCAGTTTTAAATAGAGACAATTCCACCATCACACCCCCAGCATACAACTTTTCTTTCCAAATTTCTTTCTCTGTCCTTTTTGAATGGATGTATCACAGACCAGGGACAGGCTCTTTGGATGTAATCAGGGAGATAAACCATCGCTTAGTTTCCTGGCAGTAGCAGGGCCTAACTTGTCACCAGACGCTAAATTGCAAAACTTGGCTAATATAGAGGAATGGGCCCACCTGTATTGCTATATGGAAGGATGAGGTTTCAGTCTCTTTTTGCAATCTCTTTAGCACATTGCCTGAAATGACGTGATATTCTGGTTTAATGCTTAGTAATAAAACTGTTTCATTTCTCTTCTAACTTTGTGGTTAGGTTTTCTGGGTTGGAAGGAAGTTTTGTTCTTCACAAGTCTCCATCAGCAACTTGGACCTGTGACCAGTAGTACTAACAATCTCACAGAGCATGTATGAGACCCTCCTGCAGGAAGCTGCGGGGGTATAGTCTACAGACAGGGCCAGTCCACACAGCTGGTCACTACTTCTCCAAGAGCTAAGCACAGAAATTCAAAGTTTGATGTTCAGAAAGGCTCAGAGTAATGTGAACTCTACAAGTTATAAGAACATAAAGATTACAAATTGTAGTAATACAATTTTAATAAGAGTAAAATATTACAATATACATTTTATGTATAATGTGGGTTTGTATTTTATGTCTCTTTCATTTTTAAAAATTATTTCATTTTGATCATACTTTGCAAAAATGATGGCATAAGATTTTCAAATATAAAACGCAGAACAACAACAAAACAATTCCTTCCCCATAGATGGTTTTAGAACTGACAAATTGAAAGCTTTAAACTTTAAAGCTTCAAATTTTATCAGCCAGCAGAATCCTCAGCCTCTGGGTTTTTGTCTAGAAATTCTGAGGGCCCCAAGAAAGTGCAATGTGGTAGGACCAGATGTGGTGCCAGCTCTCCATTACTATAACAAAATGCTTGAAGTAATCAACATCAAAAGAGGAAAAGTTCATTTTGGTTTACCATTTTGAAGACTTCAGTCCATGGTCTGCTCCTTCAGGGCCTGTTTTGATGCAGCACCTACGCTAAGAGAGGGAGTTGAAGAAGCTGCTCCCTTTAAGGGAACCAGGAAGTAAAAGAAGAAGAAGAAATCAAATTCCGATAATCCTCTTTGAGGGCACGCCCCCATTATGATCTCATTTCCTCCAACTAAAACCCCAGTTCTTAAAAGTTCCACCACCTTCAAGTGGTACCACAAGCTGAAGACCAAGCTTTTAACACAAGGGTCTTTGTGGGCAGTTATCCAAACCACAGCATTGGGGGATGCTGATAGTATGGGTCCAGGCACCACTGGTCAAGAACCACCCTCTAGTATAGATTTCAGAGTAGCAATGGCCCTGGTTCATCCTCAGAAATGAAACTGTGGGTCAGCATCAAGTTAATTCCCACATACCCTTTATTTAGATGGTAAGGTCACAATGGTCTTCACTACCATAATGAGTCGGATGCATGCCCTCTTCCTAAGTGTGGTGTGCACATGGGCACACCCACTCCACACTTGTGCACATGCCCCAGTAGTTGGAAAACACTTTTGAAAATCTTTCAGCACTGTGAGATGCAACTTAAATACAGAAGAGTGCACCAAACATCTGCACAGAGGCAACACGATCATAAGGCAGCCTGTGCCAAGTCCCAGAACCACTCTGCTCCAGAAACCCACACACACAGATGCACACCTCCCAACCAGTGTGCTCTCTGCTTCCCACAGGCAGCCACAGTTGCGATTTGGAAGATCAAAAATCCCAGAGTGTTCTGAAAACTGTACCACTTCCATCAGGGATACTATGTCAATATCTATTAACAAAATATTTTACTTTTACCTGTTTTTTTAACTTTACAGAAATGAATTATAGATGTGTGTCCTCTCAGCCTCAGCTTCTTGGGTTCAACATTGTGTTTGAGAAACTCCCCACATTTCTGAGTGTGGAGTCATTCATTTTCCCCCTGTCCAGGACCCAGTGTATACGTCCACCAGTGTGTTCATGTTCTCATTGCAGAGGGAGACTTGGGTTGGACCCGGTCTGAAGCTATCAGAAACATCTCTGCTGTAGGTCTTCTTGGCCTTGTCTTTGGAGAGACAGTGGTTGGGTCATAAGGTTTTTGGATCTTCAACTCCAGCAGCTCAGATGAAAACGGTTTCAAAGTTGCAGCCGTTGCCCCACCCACTATCTGTGTCCAAAATTCCCATTGCTCTAATCTATGTCTAAATTTACTACAGAAATCTTTTCAAAAACCTTAACTTCAACCTCTAAGAATGCTAATGGAGTTGAGGTGCTGAATGTAGTTTTGTTAAATTCCACTGGCCCAGAGCAATGTTGTTCTACAGGTCTACAGTGAGGACTGGGCTGATGTTGCAGTGACACCGAGCTACTGTGCCCCTGTCTGCCACAGGTGTCTGTCACAGATGTCTCCCTTGGTCCTCCCAGCAGAGTTTCCCCTGTGGCTGAGAGCTGGAAAATGCACAGGTGGGTGTTCATTTCCTGGTGTTGCCCTTAGTGCATCAAGTTCCTTTTTCCTCCCTGTTGGAAGATCCTAAGAAGCAACCTGTGGCAAATGTTTCTGGCACCCAAAATATGCTGCAGAAGAGGCTTGAGGATCTGGAGGGACAGAGTCCAAGAGACAGTATGCTGATTCCACATCCCTCCAGCCTTCCAGGATCATCATTTCCTTCCAGCTGCAACTGAAAAGTAAACAACGTGCACAGCATTGTTGCGGGCTGCAAAGGTGCTGGCCCAGAGGTGGGAAGCGCCTCCAGGCTCCTGGCTCACTCCCGTTGTATCATCGCTCCAAGTTTTAGCTCTCACACCCACAAAGATGAAATAATCCTCGGCATGATCAAAAACTACAGTAAATGTCTATGTGTTTTTAAAAAAATACATTACGATCTGTTAAAAGATATTGCCATGAATCCCCCTTCAAGGTCATCCCCCTTGCTTAAGACACAGTTATTCCATCGTTCTTGCCACTTTCTGGAGCAGTTCCAGAAGTCCTCTTCAGTGAGTATGTTTAATTGTACAGTTGTGACTGCCTGAATGTTTTTAATCTATCCATAATATTTTCCTTTTATGGTCATTTTGACTCCGGGGAAGAACCAGAAGTCAAACAGTGTCAGATCTAGTGAATGAGGCAGAGGGGACACAGCATTAGGTTTTCACAAGCCTATAAAATCCCATTGGATGGCACAGCAGCATTCACCATATTTTTTATCATACCTTGCAAGAACCTCACATGAAAAGAAAAAGAACCTCACAAGAGAGCACTCCCAGAACTGCTTCAGAAAGTGCCAAGAGCAATGGGATAAATGTTTCAAGTACTCAAGCAAGGGAGATTCGTGGCAATGTGTCTTTTACTGTAATGATTTTTTTATTTAAACATTCACTGTATATTTTGTTCACACCTCCTACCTGTCCTGTCAATACAATGCATTGTTCTAGTAAGACAGTAGACCAAAACTATTTCACAAGCTACACAGGCTCTATGCAACTTTCATAGTTACTCTTCTCTCATTGCTGAGACAAAATGCGCAACATTCACAAGTTAAGGGAGGAAAGGTTTATTTAGTTCACAGTTTGTAGGGGTTTCAGTCCATAATCAGCTGGCTGCAAGGCAGAGTGGCATGGCAGAGGGACATCACAGAGAACAGTCCATGGTGACCAGAAGGTAGCAAAGCAACAAGGGGTGACCACAGCTCTTTTTCTATCCCTTGTATCTTACCCAGGCTACTCAGGGCGGCCAGCACTCACACCCTTAATCCTGGTGCCCTTGATCCCAACAGTGCACCATGAATCAATCCCAGAATCACACACTCTAGATCCAGCCACCTCTGAAACAGCCTCATCTATGAGCACATGAGGCTTCAGGGGGACATCTATACACAAGCCATAACACAACTGCAAGCAATTAACATAATTAGTTTTGAAATGAAAGGTCAGGGATCTGAAAAAATGCATACAATTTACAAATCATTGAAAGAGTAGCAAGGAAAAAAATTTCTTAAAATTTACTCAAGATTTGATTCAATCTAATAAACAGAAATTTCTAGGAAAACAGCATGTTTAGCATCTAACTACAAAATCCTTTCTGCTACAGATAATTATAGATAATATAGTTTTAAATGTATTAAATTTTCTTTAGCATTAGCATAGAGAATCTACAAAATTACCTGGTAAGAATAAAAGAATTTTGGGCTTCAGGCTTGAAGACTATCAATTCTTATTTTCCAGAAGTATAAAATACAAAGACACAAAAAATTGAGGTGAGTTTGTACTGAGGTTAAGGACAGACCCTAGAAGTTCCATTTGTAGATTAAAGTTCTGGAGTAACAATCAGACGGTTGGTTTGGATTCCTCAAGCTCACAGTTGGGCTGTTACTAGTAGACGTTTGGTTGCAAATTGTTCATCTATAATTGAAGTCTTCAAATGGGAATTATTCAAAGTAAAATTATATGCAGCATAATAGGGACAGGAGTCTACTGGGGGAGGGGAGCTCATTCGTAAAGGTCCCTATCACAGAAGACAGCGCGATGCCCCAGGCTTCTCCCCTGGGTGGAACCTGATGCCATCTCAGCCAGTCCAGCTGGAACGTTGCCAACCAGGCCCAGCAGCCAGTGCAGCTGGCCAGCAATTGCTTTCATTTTCACAGATGAGTAACACCAGCCCAGAAACCAGAATGTCCTTGGCTCTCCTGGCTTATCATAGCATTGATATTTGTATGTAATAGCCAAGGAAGTCAAGCAATCAGAGAGACTGTGCCTACAACAGCGCTCTCCAAGGGCATCTGCTGCCATGAGTGCTGGCCAAGGGGCATGGGCAGTTTACACCTGAGGTGCCTGCACATAGTGTGGTATGGAGATACCACGTCACTCGGGGCAGCAGAGGCCCTAGAGCCAACGGAAGGCTTGCTGTGGTGGGAAAGGTGATTTCCCGAGGTCAAGACTGAGGGGAGGCAGAAAGGCTACGGTGATGGGAGGGATGCTACATTTTGGGAGCAATTGATCTATTTGTTCCCCCATTTTCACAGAGGACAGACAGGGTCCAGACGCAGCCCGAGGAGCCACCCAAGTCATGGAAAATCCCCAAACCGTCCTGCTGATCCCAGGCTTCTGTGCCACTCTCTGTTCTACGTCCTCCTCTCCATCCCCCTCCACTTGGTTTGAAATGCATTTTCAATGGACCGTAGACAAATAACAGTATCTTTCAGCAAAAATTACTGCTCTTTTCTAGGAGAGACAGAAAACTGGGGCTTCCTCCGGTGCCCCTGCTTTTCCCTGCCAAGGCTACAAATGAGCCTAGAAAACCTCCAGTCAAAGCTCGAACTAGAAGAAAGGAGCTGAAAGTTTTCACCATAAAAAAGTAACCAATATTTGAAGAGATGGACATGTTTAACCTGAAGGAAACATTATACAATGTACGGAAACATTATACAATGTGTAGCACATACTGAAATACAACATGTTAGCTTATTACTATGTACAATTTTGCTTTTATGTATCAGTTAAAAATTAACTGTAAAAAACTGAACATGTTTCCTTGGTGTTCCTTCCTGATACCCATTTCTTCCTCCCACACTGTGCATTTCCCTTCATCTTCCTGCATTCTCCACCTATCTAAAATTCACCCCTCAGCCAGTGGTTCTGGATCTCTGCAGCCCCACAGAACCACATGAAACTGATTAATGTCCAGCAACATCTCAGCACAGCTAACTCTGAATCCCCAAAGTGTGTTGGGCTGGGGAAGGGGTGCCAGGCAGGGACATGTGTAGACAGCTGAGAACCTCCACCCTCCATGAATGATTCTCATGGTGTGTTATGGCTTGCGTTTGATGCTCCCCTCAAGCCTCATATGGCCCTGGGGGGTGGGTTTTTTGGAGGCAGCTGAATATAGTTTGTCTAATACTGGGATTAGGGGTGTGAGTGCTATACCTGCCCTAGGGCAGGTAGCCTGCATACAACACAGGTAAGAAAAGAGGCTTGCTCCTCTCTGGCTTGTGTTGCTTTGGTACCTTATACTGCATGTGTGGGAGCCAGCTGCTTATGGACTGAAACTTCTACAAACTGTGAGCTAAATAAAGCTTTCCCCTTTAACTTTGGGTGTCCAGTAGTTTGTCTCAGCAAAAAGAGAAAAGTAAGTAAGACAGCGTGCATGCCCAGGGATGCTCAGATTTCCCAAGACCTCTCACCCTGAAGCCACTGGTCCGGCTGTGTGCACTGGGCACTCAGATCAGCCTGTGCTCAGGAACTCCCAGGTCTGAGCATGCTCCTGAGTTCTAAAATGTGCTCTTATTAATCAAGGAAAACTGGCTCTCATAACCGAAAGAGTCCAGAGAATTCTCCTACATTGTTGAATTTATTTTAAACTAATACAGGGGAAAGAAAAAAATTTCTTGGGTCTGCGATACATTTTCTTATCTCCTTAAATAAAAAGGAAATTGAGGCAGCAGTTACTTATCCTCTAAAGAGGGCATGTGCTTCAATTTTAGTATAAAAGTAGAAACAACTGTAAGTAAGAAACTCACTCTCCTGTTACCTAGTTAGAACTTCTTAAAATAAAGGGAAATGTACAACTAAGACTGCAGGCCTTTCTCACAGTGCAGCCTGAGTTAAGCAGAGGAAAGACCAACTCTCCAGTCATTCAACAGATTCATCCCTTTGAGTGTTCACTACACAAAGCAGATGTCAATGGAGTGAGTGATGGATGGATGCCGACATTTCAAAATGCACCGCACTTCTCGGTAACAACACAGATTGCCCAAGGAAGACATGAGGAACAAGTTTGAAGTAATGTGGTCAGTGGCCAGGGTGGGTTACAGGACAGGAAATGGTCAGTTTATTAGATCTGCATTTCCAAACAAACAGAGCCAGAGAACACATGGGGCCAAGACCTGCAGAAGGCAGAACAACCCTCCACCAAAGCGCCTTTTGTAGGACCTTTTATAAAATAGCCCGAACTCACCCTGTCTTTCCAGCTTCAGGAACTTCTTCCTGTTAATTTTATCAACTTGGTATGCTTTTACTGGCAGTTACTATCTGTTAGCTGGTCTTCCACACCCCAGGAGTTGGTGTGAAGCGGGCTGATGCTTGGCCCTTTCTCCTGCGCGGATGGGATTACTCAACACTTCTGGAGAAGGCTGCTTCTAGGGTTGATGATTTCTTGAGGGATGCTGAACAACCAGAAGTAGAGAACTATCACCCTTAGTACCCATCCTGGGACACCCAGTGACAACTCTCAGAACTTGGGGCCTTTGAAGTAATTTTTAGAACCCATTTTCAGAAGGCAAATTGTCCTCCAATTCCATGCTGAAATGCCCACATTTAGAGCAAGCACTGAGGGTTTTTTGTCTCCAACTCACTGATCTGTCAAAATGCAGCAAAAGCTGTGTTCCTGAGTACCGGAGGGTAAGGGAAGCACGGCCACACAAGAGAATGTGCCCTGAAACACTATTTTGAGAGCACAGGTCTTGTTCCCAGTGGACTGGGTCCCATATGAGCCCTATAACTTGCCCCAAAGCCTCAGAGAGCATCTGCTTGCCTGCGTTCCTTCCTTGTGGACCATCAGAGCAGACGGCAGTCTGTCTGTTGACCTAAGTCTTGAAGTGTTGTAATGGCTGGAAAGAAAATTCTTACGTTGGACAATTCAGACCCTCCTAGAGGTTTGATCTAATGTAGGCAGGGGAAGATGATCATTCTCAAGAGTTCCTAGGCTTCTAGTAGATCCAGTCAGGGATCAGAGACATGAAGCCAGTTCCAGTGCTGTGATGGTTGATTGTATCAAGTTGAGAAGTTTAGTTAAGAGAAAAACCCATCCTGGGGCAGCTCGTCACCTGGTGGGTACAAGTGGGAAGTGAGGAAAGACCAATCTGCTTCTGTTTCTTAGGAGGAGCTCCAGTCTTCGCCCTTACCTTGGACGTCATCTCCTGGCTTCCAGCATAGACGTCAGCTTCGGTGCAGATTCTTTGGCCTTCCCTCACAGACCCAAGGGCCTCCTGATGTGAGCGCCCACAAGACACTGCAATGAGCTCCAGACCTTGGACTGAATCTTTCAGTCACCAGTGTGCAGACACCCTCTGCACTCTCCCTCATCTGGCTCTGTGGCTGACCGTGGTAAGCTGATCTTGTACTTTCTTATACATTTGTATATCTTGTTTTATGTCTGTTTCTCTAGTAAAACACTGACTGATACAAGTATCTACAAGGAACAAAAGTTTAACTTTCCCTGTGAAGAAAATTCATGGATGGCAACCTTCCTGAAAATCCAAGTCACTGTGGGATTCTTGAGTATGTCATTGGCTTGCAGACATACAACCTCTGTATTCACTTGTGTCACACTGATCTCCAAAACCATGCCCAACCCTCGCTGACCCACCACATAGTTGAACACCCAACAGTGCAGGTATCAAGGAAGAGGGAAACCCCAGTAGTCATAGGGTAGTTCCACCCACCTTTACTCAGCAACTCAACATAGGAGAAAGGTCCATATGAACAGAGCAGGGAATTTAGCATGAGCCAGTATCTCACAGGTAATAAAATTTCCCATTGATCCTAGAACCTTTGGCCCAGGATGTCTCTGTTAAACAAGCAGAGTATCAGCATATTAGTAATACAGTAAGATGGGTTAAAAATGCATGTCAGCCCCGCTGTGAATCTTTAAATGTAGACTTTATAAAGATACAGTTACTTTTAAAATACTATTTTGTTCCAGGAAAGTAGCAAATCTTGATTTCTTTCAATGTGTTACATGGCAGATGAAATGGTCAGTCTATGCATCCTGGAAACGGAAGCTTATGAAATAGCCTCTTCCAGAGAATGAGAAGCTATGAACTGGTCCCACTCAGGGCTTTCCTTTTGCTCAGTGATTCATCCCAAGCAGACCAGAGGGGACTGTGTCCAATAGACTTGCCTTCCCTGAGCCATCCAACTGTGATCAAAAATCAACTCAGAGGAACACCTGCGTTCAGATTGCTACCCCAGTAACAGGAGAGGCCGACACAAGCCAGGGTGCTGCTGTCACAGTCCTCAGGGCTCCAGGCAAAACACAGGTGTGCAAGTCCAGGATGCCATACATGTGAACACACATGAGAAGCCCCTGGCTGCAGGAGTACACTCCATGCCTGGCCGTCAAGGCATTCAGCCTATCCCAAACACTTCAGGCAGTATCAGACCCCCCAGGCTGTCTGTCTCCTCCACCCCTAAATCTCAAACCTCAAGTGTGAGTCCAAATCTATGAACTGGGATTTGGCCTGTGTGACTTGGGGTGTGTGTGTGTGTGTGTGTGTGTGTGTGTGTGTGTGTGCACTGACAGATAGGACACAACATAAAGGCATTCTGGTCCTTTTGTAGTAGTGGATGTGCCACAACTCAACTGTCAGAAAAAGAAAATAAGTCATCCAGACCCCATCCAGAATGCTAAATATCACCTGATTCCAAAGAGGTGCCAGTAATCTGGAAGAGGCTGTAATTGCCAGGAGTCCTCCATGGCAACTGGTGAAAATTAGGGACCAGTAAGTCCCAAATTAATGGTGCAAGTATGGGGTGATCACTGGATGGAAGCCACTCACAGATACAGTTGGAACATGAAATCTCAAATGTTGTGAACTGCGGAGTCCTAACTGTCAATTCAAAAATTGAAAGAACATTTAAAAGTTAAGTAAGACTGCATCTTATTTTTCCCTGGGTCAATATGAATGACTTTTTAAAATACTGTTTGCTGTAGAATTCTCTAAACTCAGTTCAACTTCCTCTAATGCCTCTTATTAACATTGGGGAGCACAGAGAATGAACATCACCTGAGATACCCTTATTTCCAACACAAGAGATGTGACCAGCAATCCTTACATTTTTCATTTTTGGAAGTAGAAGGCAGAGAGGGAGTATTGGAAAGAAGATCTTGAAATTTTTAAATAAAGATCTCATACAAAGTTGTTGCTCTTTCATAACACACCATCTGCAATACGAGTACAAATACTTACTTGATGTTATGTAATCATTGCTAATGTGTCATTATCAGCGTAACCCACCTGAACCCTTTAGCCTCTGTACATAGTGTGGAGGTTGGACTAGCACGTTGTGCCATATTACAGAAAAGGAATTACAGGTGTGGGTGGGCATTTAATTGCACACCATAACTTCACACATATTTCTGCCTGGTTCAAACAAGAAATTATGCGGAATAATATAATGGTATTTAAGAAGGGTGGAAAAATTAGGAAAACAGGTATGTTTTCACAAATGCACAACTAGGTCTGCCAAGAACCTACAGGCTGAAGCAGCCCTGGGAGGGGCACCTGTGGTCATAGTGGTCTCATCTATGCTTACCGCACCCAGGGTCGGTCTTGAGTGGAGAAGGCAAGCTCTGATCCAGCGGTGCCCCTCAGTGCTAGGCAACAGGTGCCTTCCTGTGGGTGTGGCTAAGCCAGGCTGGCAGTTTTTTGAGTAAAACAAATTCTCATTTCTTGTCTCTCTTCCCTTTAAGGGAGACCTCAAGATGGGCCTCTTACTGGTTCTCCAAGCATAGCTCCCCACCCACTGCCCTTGACTGAAATCACTTTTGTAAACAGCTCTAGATCTTAGCCTGAAGGAATGCTCCTCCGTCCTGCTGGACTTTCCCGAGCAACTTGGAAATCCCCATTCCCTGGCCCTTCCCTCTCTCAGAAAGGACTGGCTTGTCCTGCAACACGAGGATCCTTCATCCACACCAACGCCTAAAGGGTTAAAACATCGCCTAAATAAACGCGCAGACAATTCCCACAGAACAAGATGGCAACCTCCGGGTCCTCGGCCAGAGCCCAGAGATCCCAGCACCCTGACCCATGCTCTAAGCTTCAAGAATCCTAAGCAGGTGCGCTGCCACGACCAGGAGGGCCAGGGGGACGCTGGCTGGGAGGGGTCGGGCGCTGGGAAGGCGAGACACTCAGCCCTCAAGTTAGCAAAGTTATCCACGCCAAGATGCCCCTTGGCCTGCAGCCGGAATGCACGGTCATCTTTGGGGAAAGATGTGCACAAGCTTTGCGGGGGAGTCGTCCTTCCCAAACCTGGGGAGCAGGGCCCCTCTGGGTGGTCAGCCACGGACGCAGGATGCCGGTGACCAAAGCAGAGCGGCTGGGGCGCGCCCCGAGTGCAGCAGAGGCTTGGCCCACCCCAACAGGTCTCAGCTCCAGGGACTCGCAGCCCCGAGGCCGGCGCGGGGTCAGGGCCCTGTGGCCCGGCCGTGGCTGAAGAAGGGATCCCGTCCCTGTGCCTCCTCTCGCACAACCCAGGTTAGCTGCTCGGAACTTGCACAGACATGCACCTTCGAGGGCTGCCGGAACCGTACGCCCAGAGACACAAAGCCTCGCGCCCAAAGCACAGCGGCCGCGAAGCCAGCAAGTTGCGATTCCGGGAACGCGGGTCCCCGCGCCTGGGCGCCGCCGGGTGGGTTCGGGCGGGAAGCGGCCGCTGCACGCGCGCTAGGGAACCCGTGGCAGGTACTCCCGGGAACCCGGAGGCTCGGACCCGGCCAGGAGGACCCCCGCCCCGCGTGCCCGCACTCACCATCACGTTCCCCTGCATCTTAGCGGTCTTGATCATCGCCTTTTCCTTCATCTTGCCCTGAGTCTGAACCCGACCTCTGATCTAGAGAAGAGTAACTTAATCCATGGTCCTGGTGAGGACTAAAGTGGACACCAGCCGGCTCACGACTGGGTGGAGACGGCTTTTTGAAGAAACAAAAACAAATATTTTCCCGGTCTTTGGTTCCTCCTCCTGGACTCGCGCTTCCCGGTTCGCACCCTAAGGGATCCCGACAGCGATCAGGTCTTCTCTCAGCGCCGCCCGGAAGCACGGAGATCTGGGCGGCGAGCGGCTTTGAACAAAAAGCCGGGAGCCGGGGGCCGGCGTAGGCTGCGGCGGGCGGAGCGCGGGGTCCGGGGAGCACTCCCGGGACCCTGCGGGCCTCTTCGGCGGGCGGCGCTGGGCGCAGCGGCCCCGCGTCGGTCCCTCAAGGCGGGTGCCGGGCGGGCGGCGATGCCACGGGCTGTGTGCGTGCGTGTGCACGCGCGTGAGTGAGTGAGTGAGTGAGTG